>JAJMDR010000081.1:0-22152 GCA_030573655.1 Cylindricascospora bacillispora
CCCATCTATTCTTCATTACCCCCAACATGACCCTCTCTATCACACCCTCCATCCCCTCTTCATTCATTTATTCACAATTCCCCACTATTTTATACTCTGACATCCCTCCAATATGCTCCACTATATCATATCCCCCATAGAAACAACTCTCTTCATAATACACGTCTTCTATCCATCCTTCTCTTCTCATCTCTTTCTTATTCTCCAAATACCTCTCCACTCATACTAAACATAAAATATCCCGAATGCTATCTCCCATATCACATGACTCTCACAATCCTTATTTCAACATCTCCTCTCGAACAATCCTCTCTACATATTATATATCCTTCCGAGTATAATCTATTCAGATAGCATAATCAGTACCACTGTGTAATGATAGTCACACCGCATTACTAATGAAAGAATACTAAGTACCTTGATGAATTGAATTTCATTGATATATAAAATGAAGATAATCCAATATCTACTCAAACTATCACTCCTCACATTGAAGTTCCTTCCTTCCTAACCCTGTGCCAACATGGATGATATCTATCCTTCCACGTTTTTCCAAAGGGGCAATATTTGAATTAAAATTTTTTCATTAGCTTCTTATAGGCTCCATATGTCTTTAACTTTGGCGTTAAGAATCAACAAACAAAAAGAAAATATTTACCTTGAACTCACTTATTGTCGTACTTATTCAGTAGTTATTTCATCCCATGGGAAATTATACTTAGTTGGCTCAACTTTTTGGTTATTCGAAAGGTATATATGCAGAGTTATTTTAAGCAATGAATATATATATATATATATATATGAATGCAGGTCATCAAAAATCATATAAAATTTTATAGTTACATCACCAACATTGAAATTCTTCGAAATACGCAATGTCCTTTTGTGAATTTCTTAACACTTCCTCTGCTGTACAATTCCTCACTTTATCAACAAATGCTGGAGGACCACAGCTAACAATTGCCAAGGAATCTGGAGTTGAAGCGAAAGATGATATTATTTTAGAAATATTTGGTCTTGAAAAATGAATGTTAGAAAATTCTGAAACAAATAGTGACACTCCAGTGGAGGACAAAGGTGTGCTTTCGCTGGCGCTCCCATGCTTTGTTATGCAAAAAAGTCCGTTAGATTCATCAATTAGGGAATGTTGTCTCTCCTTTTGCGTAACAAAAATATGCAAGCTAATACCATAATGGATTAGATCCTTGATATCTTCCTTAAATGCTTCTAAAATATCTATGTTTTTCACTGTTATCACCATTTCTATATTGTGATGAGTAGAAGTTATCGAAATTAGTTCCTTAGCATGTGCAAGTGGACCGGGAATGCCACTTCCTCCTGTCATAAATAAAATGTTATCAAAATGGTGCAAAGGTGGGGACACTCCATAGGGGCCCTCTAGGGATATTCGCATATACATTGACCCTCCATTTTTAATCAGATTATTCAAGATTATTTTCGTAAGTCCCTCTTTCTTTCTAATAACAATAGTAGTTTTCATGTTAGAATCTAAAACAGTAAACGGATGAGACTGCCAGAAACCTGATGGGTGCAAGAAATAGATAAATGCGTACTGGCCAGGTCTGGCAGACCAGTTACAATTTGAATTTTTTAGAAGAGTAATTTTTATCAGATCTTCACCATATAGTTGTAATTTTGCCAGTGGAAAACCAAATCTCGATATTCTTAGAAGACGCACAACCCTCTCAAGCACCCAGAACACTAATGAAAGTTGAATCCAGGTTTGCCATCCAAATTCCCGTACATGCATCCAACAAAAGTAGAAGAAAATTATGGCCAACAAAATATGAGAGTATAAAAATAATTCATACCTATGTTTCCTCATAAATGAAAACGAAAAAAGAATAATAGTATTAGCAGTGATTATAGCTACAGTCCCTGTTTTCCAATATACTTGAGATTTCGAGGTGTTATATGTATTGTAAAGCACAGTGTAGATTGTAAAGAATATAGAATGTAAAACAGAATCTAACACCATTACTCTACCAACCCATTTATGCAAAACAATGAACGTTGTATATTTATAACCCGTTAATGATTCTAAAATATTGTTTCTAGCGCTAAAACATATTATTAATGGCAGTTGAGCAAAAGATAATATTCCAGTCCTATCTGCTAAGTATCGCACTATTTGTATTGTAGTAGATTTGAACAAAAGACAGTACGGATCATATACATACCCAACACAAAGAAAGATAAAATGAAGTAACAAAAATCCTCCAAGAATTATTGATTCCTGGCGAGTAGGAACTAACCCAGTAATTAAGGAAATTCTTGAAGTGAAGTATGCTGCATGGGTTTCTTTCAAAGTAGGTATCAAAAATTTTCCTCTTATGAAATTTAGATGCTTGTTCCGGTATAGGTTTTTTCGAAGACCTGAAACACTAATAAAATTAAAAAATATTCCAATTGACATAACAATTAAAAAATACAAAGAAATGCACATCCCCAAAGTATTGCTCATATCTAAATTATGGGTATGTGAATGATACGAATGATACAGTTTCAGTAATAAAGGTGTTTCCACCTCAATTGGTTTATTTACTGGCTCATCTGGAAATTTTGGATTTTTCTTTATAGAGTTTGAAGCGTTCTCTAATTTTGAGAAGTATTCTTGCAACGTAAATTCTTTAAATGTAGAATTGACATTAATACATACGGATTTTAGATATGGGAGCCCAGAACTAAACGTTTCATTGCATGTATTTCCCGTAATAAGCTCAGATGTATCATAAATACACTTTATCCACGAAGATAGCCCAGGTTCGTAATTACAAAGGGTTCCATAATAACCATATGTGTTGTTGAAATCCCACTTTATTTGTGTGAGATACGTTGTACATGCCATAACAGAATTAAATCCAGGCTTATCTTTAACATTATCAAATGCATAACATAAGGAAATAAAAGCTGATAATATACATGGTAATACTTTGAAGTTCATTAGTATGAGTATCCAAGTAGGCCAGTCATAACCATCAGCCCTTTCTAGGATAATATGAGGAAGTATTAGCGACAAAAACACAATTAAATTATGTTTTAATGATGGCGTTAAATGCGATAAAAAAAGTAGGATGTAAATATACAACCTAAATTTTGATCATATTTAACTTTGGCTTTGTGTTCATTTATATTCCAACCGGAGTTGGTTTCTAAATGTTGCAAATTTTCCTAAAACCAGGTGCAGTTCTCGGGAACTTGAAATGTCCCCAGAAAGATCATAAGTAATAAAATAATCACGTGAATTTATGCTACGCTAATCCACCAGCCTTTCAATCGGCTAGCTTCTATTTTGTGTCAGACCCACTCCAGAAACAAGACAGCTTTACCAGCACCTTACCAACAGTCAGTTATTACTACATGATTTTGTGAAAAAAAAAATGAGCAAAATCCCCCTGGACTATAGTATTCACTATATAGGAAGTTTATATAAATATTACGTCCAATGTTGTCACCAGTAAAATGACACATTGCAAACAACAAAATTTAGGGTGATTAACTTCATCTTTGGTTTTATTAGTACTGACTAGTTCAGTATGTAATCTGAAATACAGTGGAAAAACAGGCCCTTGTAAAATACGATTCAATAATAGCATTACGAAAGCTTTCATTCAGTTTCTACAAGTTTTTCTGTTTGTATGCACAGTATGAAAGTTTTTTTAGATTATCTAATTCGTTGGTCTTTTCACACATCTGGTAAAAGAGACTATTTTGATTTTCTAATAGCACATATGGATGTGCATACTCTTTTACCACACCATGATCTAGAACCAAGATATAATCGTAATCAATGACAGATTTCAATCTATGAGCAATTGTCAGTATAGTACTGTTTTGGAACTCTTTCCTTATTGTCTTTTGAATCAATTCATCAGATTCATAGTCAATTGATGCCGTAGCTTCATCTAATAAAATTATAGTTGGATTTCTTAAAAGCGAACGGGCAAGACATACTAACTGTCTTTGTCCTTGTGAAATATTGTTTCCTCCTTCATTTATCTCGTTTTCTAAATTTAAGAATATGTTTATATTTCTGGACATAATCGAGTCAGAATCACTAGAAGGTATTGTCTTCTGTGAAGTTTTCAACAAATTTACACGCCTCAAAGCGTTGAATATTTCAGTATCCGAATATTCGTTGTAAGGGTCTAAGTTTGAACGAACAGTCCCTGACAATAGAGTGGGATCTTGTGGTATCATTGTTAGAGAGGTTCTTAATTGGTTCAGAGGGATTGTTGAAATATCAATATCATCGATTTTAATAGAACCCTGTTCTGGCTCAAGAAATCTAAACAAAGCAGTTAATATTGTTGATTTTCCCGAACCTGTTCGACCAACAATTCCGACCTTTGACTTGGGTTGTACTGTAAATGTGGCATTCTTTATCACCATAGGCAGTTTCTCAGAATATCTTAAGCATAAATTATTGAATTCTATAGCCCCAGTGCCCGGCCAGTTTGAAATCAAATGTTGCGTCTGATTCAAGTAATTCTCCTCTTCGATCACAGTATATTCTTTTAAACGTTCAACGGAATTCATAGCCATCTCCATATCTGCATACATTCTGACAAGCCAAAAAGCACTCTCAGTCAGGGTAATAGCAAATGTTAATGAAACACCTGCCTTACCTGTATCAACATTCTCGATCTCAAAAAGAATCAAAGCACCTGCAGCCAAAACAATCAATGAGCCAAGAATTTCAATTCTGAATGATATCCAACGATTGGCAACCCATAAATAAAAGAATGGTTCATGGTTATCATCAATTCGCTCTAAAATTCTATAGATGAACCTAGTTTCATCGCCATATGCACGAATAGTTACTATCCCGGAGAGAGTTTCTGAAAAAAGCTGAAATATTGGGGATCTTGTAATCGATTCAAATCTTTTTAATTCTCTGGAACAAGAAATGTATACGGAAGAAATGAAAGAATATAGCATACACAAAATGATGCATAGAATTATGAATCGAGGTGTAACGATAGTAATCATAACAAAGGTAGATATGCAGGTAAGTAGAGAAAAGGTGACAGATTGCATACAAGATATTAAATGTTGATCTAACTCGTGGACATCTTTGGAAACTCTATTCATGATTCTTCCTATTGGTGTCCTATCAAAGAACTGTACTTTTGAACGTAATATGTTATGAAGAAGCCTCTTAAATAGTTTTCTTGATATATTTATACCTGTATTGAAATCGAATATGGATCTAAGTGCACCAAAAGTCGATTCAACAATCCCAATCAACAAGTACAATAAAATATAGTACATATTAGAGTTGTGTATTGATTCAGAGGCAAAGTCTGTTGGACTGTATTGACTCTCATTAGAAGAGGCCCAGGATCTTACCCACCAAGTCTGAATTGCGTAAAATGTCTCACATGAGATAAATAAAAATAGCAAATAAATAAGTATCTTTTTGTCAGAGAGGAAATCAAAATACCAACCATACAAATCTAGTCCTACTGAACCATTTCTATAACTTTCATCGTCAATTAATTTTCCTCTAGTTTCTGAGAATCCACTCTTCGAGCTTACCTTCTTAACATAGATTGGTTCCTCTGGAACTAGTGTTATATCTGGTGAATCAGAAACAATAGTATCGATACTTAACGCATTGAAAATCCCTTTAGAAAGTAACTGCTCCGGAGAACCCTGATCAACTACTTTTCCATCATCAAGTAACACGACGTACGCAGCCTTTTTTAATGTTAATGCTACATTATGCGAAGCAAGGATACACGTCCTTCCTTGCATTAACGGACCCGATATACAATGTTCATAAATCCATAAAGCAGTAGGCGAATCGACTGCGCTTAAACTGTCATCAAGTAAAATATATTTGGAACTCGAGTACAAAGCACGAGCCAGAGAGATTCTTTGTTTTTGACCTCCAGATAAATTGATACCTTTTTCACCTATTTCTGTTTCATCTTTTGCGTCAAATAATTCCAAATCTTTTGAGAGGCTACATGCCTTGATCACCTTCTTATATCGCTCCTCAATATACTGTGAACCAAAGAGAATATTGTTTCTGATGGTATCGTTAATTAACCAGGCTGTTTGGGAACAATAAGCAATAGAATTACTTAGACCATTCTCGTATATTTTAAGGGAATCTCGAGGGTTCAACGATGGAACAAATATATATCCTTGTAACAAATTCATCTCCCCTAGCAAAGCCAACAATAATGAAGTTTTTCCAGATCCAGTCTTACCAGTAACAATATTTAGTTCACCGATCAGGAAGTTAATATGTAAATCTCTTAATTTAAACATGGATTCCTCATTCCAACCTAAAGTGGCATTATTGAAGCCCAATCTATTTTCTATAACAGTTAATTGTTCATATTTCTTTGTTTCATCTTCATTCAAAAATGTATTGATACGTTTAAAAGAAATTAATGATTGTACTATGGTACCTGATTGGTCACAAGCTCTATCTAAAGGAACACGTAAAAGGGAAAATAAAGCTATAGCAGTAAATGCGATGGGAGCTGTTAAAATATGTTTTTCAACATAGATATAGTGAGTAAAAGAAACACCTATGACAATCGTTGGCGTAATCAAAAATAAAAATGTACTGCATGCCCATGACAAAGCTCTTTTGAATAATAAAGATAGTTCCTTTTCTCTGATATTATTAATCGCATTTTCAAAATTTTCCTCCCATCCAAAGTATTTGATTAACCTTATTGCTTGTAAAATTTCGTTAAATCTACGAATTCTTTCATCAGAAACCACAGTAATTTCGCTCTGGATTTTTGAAAACCAATTTGCGAAATAGAAATTAATCGGTATAATTGCAAGTAAGGTCAATATTCCAATAATTGCTGAAGGACCTAGTAATTGATATAATAAAATTAAAGCAGCAAAAATCATGATGATAGCTTCATACAGAGAGTGGATATAAGCGAAAAGTTCAGTTACGTTATAAGCATCAGTTGACATCAAGTTAATTATTGTGCCCAAGTTAGATCCTAGTGACATCGAGTGTTCTTGCTTATCTGAACTTTCTGAGTCATTCATACTTTCTAATAGCTTTCGTCCGCTCGATATACTTCTTCTCAATGCTTTGTTATATAATGATGCTATTATAATACATCTCATTTTGATGGCAATTCTTCTACCTAGAAAGAATGATAAACTTTGGAATATTGCAAATAGACATTTGCACAGAAATATTCCCAGTAAAAACGCCCAAGCATCTGATTGGGAGCGTTCCCGATAATCTTGAACATATATTAAGAACTTTTTCAACAATATAGTAGGAATGAACGTTAAAACTCCACCAAAAGATGTCCAGATAGTCAAAGTGATAAATTCTGGGAAAAAAAACCAAACTAATTTATATGAAAAGCTTTTATTCTTGATTTTGTCCTCATATAATTTAAATTTTTTCAAGATGAATATAGAATAATCATTAATATCTAAATTACAAATATCTTGTAACTTTAAAGGCTTCTGATATGCATTCCATAATAACTTATCTATCCAAGACCATGTTATGAAACATAACACTGAGGAGGTCGATTCATTTGATGGTATTGATGCGGGTTTTCGTTGAAAACGTATCTTAATTGGGGCAGATGATAGCAAAACCAATACGGTCAATGCCAAACTAATAAAGAAATTTAAAGTATATATCATGGCAGATATATCATCTTGAATGTGATGCAACAAAGTTGATCTGTAAGTTAATGAATGCAAAACTAGCTCAACCATATATATCACAATAGATGATGTAAACAACTTATAATAATGCGTGGACAAATATAACTTCAAATCAAAGCACTTTGTAGTTTTGGTCCAAAACTTGATTAATGTTATACCAAATACACTGGTCCATAGTACTATATTGACAAGCAACGAATGAGATGAAAAGTCGTTATCAGTTTCTTTTGTTAAGAATACAACCCAGTACAACACCAATTCTGTAGAAACTAAAAATATTTCTAATAGACTTTGAAGTATATCCCAGACTGATGATTCTATGACACTTATTTGATTCGTTGATTTAACAATCAACCTGAGAACATTTTCAATTGCAAAATGTTTGTCCTTTATTGAGCGTTCCACATGTAGGGGAGGACATAAGGGAGTAATTTCATTATCTAATGATTCACTATCATAGTGTTGTAAGAGTTCCTGAGGTACAGCAGTTTCTTTTATATTCAGAACTGTGTTACAGTAATAATCATAATAGCAACAAATTAACAGATAAAATAATAAGGACAAAATGATGCATATAGGTATGATATAATCAATATAATATCTTCTTGAGAATGGTGTCAGATCATTATCTAACCACGTGATATTTGACATCGGTCCTTGACTTCATATACCGTTGTTATCTGTCTTGCGATGGCCATGCATTGTTAATGATGAATTGGCATTATATACTAAAAATATATTCTTCTGCCGCGAATTTAGGTGAGTCAGAGGAAAATTATAAAATTTATGTGTCATTTTCTTCAACTAAAGGGAACTGCAAGCTTGAAATGAACTCGGCATAACCGATATTGTTCTCCTATATGGCATTCTATATATAGTAAAACTAAATAAAAAATAATTGTTATTTTTTTAAATTTTCATTAGGTCTATATATAAAAATAATGAATTTATATGAAGAGAGTTACAGGTCAATAAAGACAATATTCAATTTCTTAGTTAGAAGCAGCCTTAGCTCTCTTAGCAAGCTTAGCTTGAGCTTTGTTGCCCATGATACCACCACCCCAGTGTTTCTTGACTTCATCGTATTTGTCATTGAAGTTAGCGTTGACGGTGGAGATCAATTTAGCCAATTCGGCTTCATCTTCAGATCTAACTTCAGTTAAAGCAGCGACAGCAGAGGTCTTTTGGTTGACTAAAGTACCTAATCTGGCCTTACCCTTGACGATGGCGTATGGAACACCCATCTTCTTACATAAAGCTGGTAAAAAGACAACCAATTCGATTGGGTCAACATCGTTGGCAATCATGACCAACTTAGCCTTCTTGTTTTCAATCAAAGAAACAACGTGGTTCAAACCGAACTTAACGGAGTATGGCTTTGGAGAAGCATCCTTCTTGGACTTACCTTCAGCAATCGCAGCAGCTTCCTTGGTTAATCTTTCCTTCTTTTCAGCAGCAGTTTCCGGTCTGTATTTGTTGAATAACTTGAAAACTTCACCGCTAGAATTTCTATCCAAAGTGTATTGGAATTGAGCAATAGCAGGAGGAACCTTCAATCTCATAGACAAGATCTTCTTTTGTCTTTGTAATCTGACATATTCTGGCCATTTGACGTATCTAGATAAGTCTCTTCTTGGTTGGATATGTTGACCAATACCGAAGTTTCTTGGGGTAGAGTTGGTCAATGGGTTCTTTGGGCCAGCAGCTTTGCTGGACTTAGCACCGAATGGAGCTGGAGCAACTTTCTTACCTGGGGCCATCGTTTCTTCCTTGTTGTTTCGGATTTCCTTTCGTTCTAAGAAGATCAGTAAAGAGCAATACTGAAAATACTATAACAACTCAAGTATAGAAACTTCTATCTAATGTGGAAAAGCCATCGCGTAAAAACAGCATGATCTCATTAATCACTAAGCACATCTCTGAACCTTTAACTTTCACAAATAATTTTTCAATAACTTTTCAACTCTTCCTCGAATCATTTGCGTCTTTTTCTTTAATAGGTTAGTAGTGGCACAAAATACTTGGGGAACCCGAATGCGCGGGAGGAGTAGACGGACTGGGAGAAAGACAGCGGACAATTTCGTGAAAAAAGTGGGAAACGAAAATCTCCTGATTCAGAAAATTTCCACGGTGTACGGATGTAGAGCAGTCACAAACATTGAAGGAGGTAAACTTGACACCATCGTTCCAAATACTGTGAATGGTACAGATTGCCGACGACCTCAGCGGTATCGCATGGGTGCAGGAAATACCAATTCTGCATCTGGCCATGATAGAGAAATGTGTCGATATCTATAGGGAACTCTTTTGGAGAGTGTGCTATTAAGTGGGTGATTATGTTGCTACTGAATAAAGGTCTGGTAACGACCGTTTCGAGGGTCGAATCTGCATCTGTGGATGGATTTTCGGAAGAAGACCAAACTCGGAATATCAATAGAGGTTCTGAATACGTGAATGAGTAGCGAATTTGAAATTCTACGTAGTCTATTTGTTCTAGTTCATTATGGCATTCCAGGTTTGACGGAATGTCTGCAATGACACAAAGTATGAGTTGATTCTCTTCTTCCAATAATCGATTTTCACGACATAACGGCCACTGCCTAATAAAATTATTGTTATATAATTGTCTTATTTGATCATTGTACTCTGTAAGGGTTATCATTTATCTCTCGTCAGTTTCATTCAATAGCCCATTGATAATTAACGTTTTGTTCCAATCGAATGTAGATAAAATATTGTTTTTTTTTTTTAAATAACGGAAGTAACCTGAGCAGAACAGAATCTCCCTACCGACAATGTCTCACCCTCAAATATATTTATAAAAGGGAAGAGAAAACATACACACGATATCAATATATACAATAATAAACAATGTAAAATAAATGTTTATGATATATGCAAGATGAGCCGATATAATTTTCTCGTATGTCTTTCTTCTCAACTTTGGAGAGGACATTACACTGCGCTGAGTCTCTCTTTAAATAAATAAATAATGAATATGTGTAAAAAAAAATGGAAGAAGAGAAAACGCTAACTTAGTTGTTCCCCTTATGTTCCTTTTCCTCCATGGCCCATCTAATTGAATGCCAGCTTCTTTTTGATCTCAGCAATTGCCAAACCTGGGTTCAAACCCTTTGGACAAGTTCTGGTACAGTTCATAATGGTGTGACATCTATAAAGAGACATGGCATTTTGTAACATAGATTTTCTGATTTTCGTAGCTTGATCTCTGGAGTCTGCCAACCAACGGTAGGCTTGCATCAACACTGCAGGACCTAAGTACTGTTCTTGATTCCACCAATAAGATGGACAGGACGTTGAACAACAAGCACATAGAATGCATTCATACAGTCCATCCAATTTCTTACGATCTGCCACACTTTGCAAAACTTCCTTACCATCGGCTGGGAATTCATTTCTTTGTAGGTAAGGTTGAATCGATTTATATTGCTGGTAGAAATTAGTCAAATCTGGGACCAAATCCTTCACAATATACATGTGTGGCAATGGATAAATTTTTGTTTGTTTACTGGCATCTTGGTCGATTTTACATAAGCAAGCCAAAGTGTTTCTACCACCAATATTCATTGCACATGAACCACAAATACCTTCTCTACAAGATCTTCTAAAAGTCAAAGTAGCATCTTGCTCGTTCTTAATCTTCAACAATGCATCTAGAACCATGGGACCACACTCGTTCAAATCAACTTGATAACTTTGTAAATGTGGTTTTTTGGCTGGTTGATCTGGATCCCACCTGTATATTTTAAAGGTCTTCAATTTGGGAGCTACAGCTGCGGCCGTCGCCAACCCCTTACGATGGATTAAGGTTGGTAGATTTCTTTTAATCAAAAAATTCATCACTAATGTAGATGTTAATTGTACCGTATGATAGATAAATCAGGCTCCCCTTATTGTGTGATAATACGCTCAAACTATATGAAAACAATTTAAATAGAACAGGATGAGAAGATAAAACAAAAGACAACTGAGACCTAAATAAAAATAAGCACCGAAACTCTTAATTGAAGCAACTTATATTTATATGTACTAACTATTATATGTATTCAAGCGACTAGACTGGAACTTTATAAATGTACCTTTTAATTCCTCAGATTGCCCTTATATTTATTATTCGAATTCTAGGCTGTCATTGGAAGAAAAATTACCCATATACGGAACTCCCACTGACCAATAAAATGCAAGCAAATAGCAACTACAATTTTCGGACAACCGCACAAATCGCGCGGTACGGCTTGATACCTCCCCGGGTTAGCGGGATTACTCACGTGATAAATCACAATATTGCTTCACAGTACTTGTTGAATTCCGTCACTGCTATGGCAATCTTTTTATAGACATTTTTCCGTTCTTGTGTATCTGCCACTGGGATAAAATATTCAGACTGAGATTTCAATTTGATGTGAATACCTTCACGTTCCATGATAATTCCTTGGATTGATGGATAGGCAGTATACCACATGACCTCTTGTGTTGCTATTCTAACTTCGATGATATGTTCCATAGACACAAGCACAGCAAGCTCTTTTCCGGGAAGAATGACGTGCACTAGGTATTTATCATTTAAGAAAACCCCACCGTTCACAGTCTTCAACCAATACTGTCCTTGTGATTCTCTTAGGTCATATGGTCTAACAATTTGATCATGGTCAATATATCTTGGCAGTCTAATACGATTTCCTCTTTGTACATCTAAGATGGTTGTAGTACTCTTCACTCCTTGGGTCAAATTACTTGTCAAATCCAATATCCCAATAGCCGTTTTTGTTGGCAGACCAACCAATCCTTTACCCAGACCTTTAAAAAATCCCGCAGCACCCTCTTTTTGCAATCCTTTATAAGGATCTAGCGCCACACCCGTAAATCCATTGCCCAAAGTAGCGGCAAATGATTGCGCAGATGTTGATAGAACATTTCTGCTTGATTTATTGATTCTTTGGTTTAATCTACGTGCCTCTTGGAAAGCTTGATCCTGTGTCACTGATAATCCCTTTGCAACTGACCCAGTTAACTTGGAAACACTATCAGAAACACCAAACACTGTCTTCTTGGCAAAACTCAAGCCACCTTTTGCTAGATGTATACCAATTTCTTGGGGTCTGTCATTCATTAAATAGCCATGATAAGGTTCATAAAATAGATCCCATACACCAGAACTGATAGTATTAAACAATCCAACTGGATTTCCAAAACAATCTGCAGAACCAAGAATCTTATGCAGCTGGTAAAATATTTGTTGTACATAATGTGTTCTCATAGATTGTAGAAGCAAAGGTAAAGGAACCCTTACATTATCCAAAAACAATGAGTTCAATTTAATAGGTGCTTCGTTGATATTTCCCAATGTCATTGAAAGCATTCGTGTGTAGAATAAGGGTGATAACGCATTTGTGTCGTTATCCGTTATGGATTTATCGTCCGAATTAATAACATCAAGTTGGTCTGATCTAACGAAGGATATGTGAAGAATAGTAGGTTGAATATGGAATACCTCAAAATATAAGTTTTCCGAAGCTTTAGAGTCCTTAATATCTGGCAACCCTATGTAGTTGTCGTAAACAACACAGTTAGTCTCGGCATTCCATGGTGCTCCAGGGATCTTCATGAATTCCAGAATAGCATATAAAAATTCTTCATCTATTTGAATAGAAAGTTCCTGCACTAATAAAGTGATATGTTTGAAGTAAGTTATACCATAAGAATCATCTTTTAGTCTTGAAATGGAACCTGAAAAAATAGGATGGTTCTCGATTTCCGTCTCTGTATTTGGAACAGCTGTAGGATATAGGATATTTGGGTAGGTACCTGTATACAACTGATTACTAACTTGAAACCATTTGATCTTCCAACTAAAAGACTGATATAAATTCGATTCAGTATATCTTAGTTCAATTCCAGATAAACTAGAATACATGATCTCTTGCAGTTTTGAATTGATTAATGAGATACCTAAGCCTTTAAATTTAATGATATATTTCGAAGATAAGTTTTTATCTTCTTCATTTACTTCAAATCCATCGGCTGAACTATTCAAAGAACCTGCTGATGACATGTTTCTACCCTTTAATTTATATAAGCTTTGTTCCGGACTATAATCAGTAATAATCAATGACTGCGTTACACCTTCAGCAACCACACTTAAATCGACAATGGAATTTTCTTCGTTGTCTAATCTTGCCGGTAACCTCATTGGCCTCAAATTACCAATTTCTGCTAATTGTATTTCTCTTCTCCTTCCTCTAGATGTCAAAATAAGTTTCTTTTGTTTCGCTGAAGGATAATCCCAGGCATAAGGCATAACACTTCGAGCAGGAAGTTTAAAATATATAGGATTATATTCCATTTGTTGTACTTCTTCCATATCATCAGTCTCATAATATTCATCTAAAGTACGAGGGTCCCGTTGGTAAAAAATAAATTCATTATCTGTGTAATTCTTGATATAATAAGGCCATTTAGACCCGCCATCTTTAACATCAATGAGCAAAGTTCCCTTATCCAATGTAATATTGATACATAACAAATGTTGTGGCGAATCTTTCTTCTGAAGCTTTAGATAGATAATACCCACATCTGAAATCACAAAAGGAGCTGACCATTCTATTCCGTTACCTAAAAACTTGACGCATAATTGTTTGTTTATAATATTTCTCAACTTGTATAATGGAACAACTGTGGAAGGTTCGATTTGGAATAAAGTATTCGATCCTGGTTCACTTATCTCAATGGGTATATCAAGGCTATTCTTGAACAGAAAGCGTGGGGCAATTTCGACGATTTTGCTGAGTATATATGGACTGCTACCCTCAGAAATAGTAATTCCAACATTATATTCCCTCTCAAAGTTTGGCATTTTTAGAGCGACATCAAATGATTGACCAAGGGCATCGATAGAAATTCTATCACTCCATTCACTCTCTTTAAATCTAAGACGAACACGATTTTCTTTATCTTCGAGGTCGTCAAAAGAAAACATTTTCTGCAGTGTATA
The DNA here is from genome assembly GCA_030573655.1 of Cylindricascospora bacillispora. NCBI lineage: Eukaryota > Fungi > Ascomycota > Saccharomycetes > Saccharomycetales > Saccharomycetaceae > Cylindricascospora > Cylindricascospora bacillispora. The sequence continues at coordinate 14,711 of JAJMDR010000081.1, forward strand.
TCTTTTATCTTCATGAAGAAGTAGTTTAGATCTAGCCGTACTATTCAAGTTACCTTGGATGAGCATATCTTTATCTGTTCTGTTGAGAATGATATATGGAGCATAAATTTTAACAATCTTAGCATGAGAACCTTCAATGTTTTGATAATGTAACAGTAGGTGGAGCTTCTGTCCTCCTACAATATGAAGTGATAAATATGACTCTGGTTTCAAGGCACTATTATGTGGAGTATTAATAATTGCTGGTTTAGAAGCCTCTATTTCCTCATCAGTAGGATGTACCAAAAGAAGGAGAAAGCTATTCAATGATACATCATGAATTGCTTTTCTTCCACCTTTTTCTAAATGCATGAAATTCTTGTCAGCCATTCGTTTCATATACAAGGCAAAATCAACCGAACATGGTAAGTTATTCTCAATGATCAGAGACGGAGATATTACAACTTTCAAATGAGGATATATCCTGGCCAAAGGTTCCTGTTTGTCATATAAACCATTGATCTCAATATAAAATGGTGCGCTGTCAGTTAAAGTTGGTTGACATTCCAGAGATAATGATTTTTCCAAGAGATCCTTCCAAGATACAGCGGGATTAGACCAGTTATATTCAACCTCGGTATTCATTGGTCTTAATTGTATTTCAGAGGAGTACGCGTATTGAAGTGGTATAGATCTGGATTCAGAAGGTTTGACAATAAGTTCAGAAACTTCCTCGGAATTTCCAGGTATGTTAACCCTTAATAATAAATCTGTAAATGTAGTATTTTCAAATACCATAGGAGATCTAAACACAATACTCTTAATATTGTCATCCCCAGAAATAAGATCACATACAATTCTATGATGAACTCCCTTCACGGGTGGCTTTAATAGATGAAGCTGTTCACCTTCTGAAGTCGCATCGATTTTCATAACAGTTGTATAAACAGAATTATGAACACACACCCCGAGAACATTCTTTTTGTTATCAGTATCTAGTTTTTCTCTAATGCTTCGCCAATCTTCAAATTCCCAGAAAATAGTTTTATTTGCATGAATTATAGTTTCATTTTTCTTCTCTTCAAGCTTGTCTGAGGCAATCCATATATCTAAGTCTAAGCCGGTATCATTAATAATTTTATACGGTTTTAGCGATCCTCTTGGGGTCAATACTATCTTATCATTCAAAGACTGAGGAATATGTGAAAGCATTGCAATAGTACGAGCCGATAAAGTGACTTCTGCAATTCTAGTAGCCACCATCTCAAATATCATGTTTGCCTCTTGATGGTATCCTTTCGAAAGATGAATGTTCATAGGCACCGCTTCTATCAATGGTTCCCAACTTGATCTTGAGTAGTTGAACACATTTACATAAGTTTCAAAAGATGCCGATGCATCAATTTCTGTAGACCAATTACGAGCAGATAATTCAATAGAATCTGTACTAAAATCCAATACTGGCATTTCGTGCACATCACCAATCAATATTAAACGAAGTCCTCCAATATCCATTGACAATGATTCTCCTTGAACCAATATGTCATGCGATATCGAAGCCCCAGACCTAACAGATGAGGGATTTTCGTTAACGGGCTCTTGTGATGGGACTTCAGAATGAGAGCTTGATATATTTGAATCAGAAGATGAAGGCGGTTCGGATGACGCTGACATAGCCTGTTCCATTAATGACATTGTTTTGTTAAAAATGAGCATGGCTAACCTAATATCTCTCAAGGAGATACGCATTAACAATGGTTCCACAGATAATCTAATATGATTTAATATAGTTTCCGATTCAGATCCATGGTTTTCCATTGTCAGGGTCGAGGAAAACGTATCGATTAATCGAATTCTGTTTTCAGTAAATGAATCCATCTTAGCCAAAAACATTTCAATATTATTTAATGAGAGGGACATAATATTCTGGCGGGCCAACAATATTTGGTTAACATGAAACACGATGGCTTCCGAAGCAAGATCAGAAGGATCTGCCAATAAAATAATGGCAGGATCAATTATATTAAATGAATAATGAAATCTACTTCGCGTAGCAGAATCTCTATCGATAATACTAAAGGGTACATCCTGTTCTGATGCATTATATGCTGCCTGATCGTTCTGATACTTTCTTACAGGTATAGCACGTTCGTAGAATGATTTTAAAGAAAACAAATAATCCATGGCTAATATGACGTGAGGATTATTCACGGTAACTGCCAAATTAGTTAACTGTTCACATTCCATGTTTCTTACATTATATTTTGCAGAGAATTGATATCCTACTTTCGAATTTTTACGGATGAGCTCAGTGTGCTCATTGTCTTTTTGATCACGTATATCTCTTATCGAGAATGAATTTATATGAGCATCAGAAACTGATGTTCCATCATTCAATGAGAGATATGAAACCCCCAAGTCTTCAAATATAATAGTTGTCAATCCACAATTTTCAACAGAACAACATGACTCAGTCATGTTGTACAAAGTCATAGATACTTCTGCAACCTTAAATTCAAAGTCAATATTTTTGACTTTTCCATTTTCTGGGGGTGAATTTGAAGGTGAAGAAGCAACAGGTGTTCCGACAGTCGATCCAGAGTGATCTTCCAATTCAACGCTAAGTTCTTTCTTTACATCCTCTAGTTCCATAATTTGAGATTGTGAGTCTAGAATAAAGGCATTAGCGATATCTGATAATAATCCTAGAAGATATTTTAGTTGCAGTTCTGTAACCTTTAAACTCAATGGCTCGAGTGTATTATGTATAGTAAAGGCTGCTACATCAGCGGATGGAGTACGGTTTATATCAACATTTAATCCTATCGTAAGATCTTCAACAATATCTAGTGATTGGACAATACTATCTCCAAAAGTAAAGGTGGACGATAGCTTTGTATTTCTAATACTCATATTAATGTGATTGGTCTTATTTTTTTTATCCGGTCCTGAGAATTCATTTTGCAAATACAACTCTCCTAACTGGCACGCAATGGTGTCACAGTGGTTTCCTCTCTTCTCCAAGTACTTTGGAAAATGGATAAGAGGTGCTTTTATTAATATATCAAGTTTCATGTTATTTACTGAATCAATAGATGGAGCCTGGTTAAAGGCAATTTCTCTAGTTCGATCAAATAGAATTTTCATTTTAGAAAATTTATAGATATAATTCACATATCGGTTTACTGCATCATCAATAAAATTAACATTCATGGAACCGGTATAAAATTTTAATAGGGAATCGTATTCATATTTGTTTGTTGCCTCATCAAATGTTTCATAGGTCAATTCGAAGACCTCGTTATCGTTCATGGATATTAACTTTTTATACTCTGTAGAAAGTTGTTGATCATACTCATCGGTAAGTTCAAGTTCATCTAGCTTTAGGTTCACTTTCATTTTTTCCGGTAGCACAGTAGTGTTGAATTCTCCAGCAGTAAAAACTAATGTACCTAGCTTTTTGGAATCATTATTGAAAACTAAGATCAGTCCTTCCATTTTCATCTCCATATTTATTTTTTGAGGGGAGTCTTCTCTATCTTCTTTATTATGGCGTAGTACATTTTGTGGTAACTCGGGTGCATTGGGGTCAGTAACTAATATCATTGAAAAATTCATTAACGTTAAGAGAGAACGGGGAGTTAAAATTAACTGTAATTTTGAAATGTCCATTTTAATGTCTTGGTCATAGAGCTCTATGAGATTACCTTCATGAGAAACAATACGTTGAATTCTGGAGTAATTTAGTATGAAAAGATCACGTTGTAATTTTGTTGATTCTGTAGGGACCACTGATATAATATCCTTAAATTCCGGATTGGCGTCAGAGCCAATAAAATCTTCAGCACTTAATGCATGCACATTAATATCCAAATCCATTCTATTTGGATACTTTGAGAAATTAAATTTGAGGTTATTTCCAAACATATCTATTAGTTTTTTCGTATGAAGATCCTTCATGTCAGTACATTGGTATAAGGAGATTTTTATGAGATCAATATTAAAAGAAACATCAAACGTTTTCTGGTTTAACTCTAACATGGACATTGAATTCAGCATTTTTAAAGTTTCAGATAATTGTTGCTGCATGACTACTTCAGAGTCGGCTTCAGATTCTGAAGGTGCTACGTCATTATCAGTTTCATACAAAGAAGGAACAGACTTGGACAAAACTTGAAGAAACGTTTTATACTGAAAGTCATCCATAGACAAACCCAATAGTGGAAGATTACCAAATATCCTAACTTTAGGAAGTTGAAATGCTTTCGGAAGAATAGAGACATCGACAGTAAGTTCAAGTTTCATCTTATCTAAAAGATTTTGAGTTTTGTGTCCTTTTGTGTCACTTAAACTTCCTATTGTACTTTGTAGATCTGAACCTACAAATATCTGAGTATCCTGTGATACCAGCTTGTATCTGTCATACATAAGCCTGTTAAGTTCAGCACCATTAATTGCATCATATTCCTCCGGACTTAGACCTTTTAACTCCTTTAAAGTGTCCTTTGGTACTAAATCACTAGTTAATGATAAGTGACCAGCATCAACTATTGTACAAGGTGTGTCCCAAACATGGGGATCCAATGGGAGAATAAATAACGGTGCTTGCAAATCTAATGCAATTCTAATTGTTTTACGATCTTCCCAAAGTGATTCGATTCCCATTCTTGTTTGAGTAGTCCAACCTTCCATGGTTGCTTCTGCTGCACTAATGATTGCTGCGATTGTATCCTTATGTTGCTGAGACGGATTAAAAAATTGAAATATTCCAATGATAAAATGAACATGATAGAAAATAGTCAATCCTTTCAATTTAACATCTAAATTGGAATCGGCAATACCATCAATTTGGTTCGAGTCATATTGTACTTGTAATAAAGGTTCGTTTGTTTTATCGACATAATTATTTAAATTTCTGGTGCTCACAACATGTCTGTACACTATATTAGGAGAACCATCTTCAATTCTAAAATCTCCGAGATTAAAAAAGGCAGAGTAAGAAGTAGGTCTGTTTAAGAAATTCATTTCACAATTTGTGAACACTACTTCACCCATAGGTACCTTGTGCTTCGCTTTCTTAATTGCTAAAGATCCTTTTTTTAATATACCAGTAATAGTGAGAGTTACCCTATCTTTCGGTATATCAATATCATCTATGATGGGAGCCTTCTCGTTGAATTCAATGGCATCATACAGTTCTTTCTTCTGTTGTTCTGTCATAACTAAATCATCAATCTTTTTTCCATTGCCCTTGCCACCCCACCAGGAAGACAACCATCCCCCAGTCGTTTCAACTTGTTGTTGTGGAGTTGGTTCTCTTTCCGCTTCTTCCAATCGGTATTTTGCATACCTTTGTCTGGCAATTGATCTGAAAAGGATGATGGAGTTATAGTCTAATTCTGATTCTAAACTTTCCAATGTTTGATTATCTTCCACATCAGGTAATGTGGCTTCTAAATCAGGCAGTCTTAATTTTTTTGTCCATAACTCAATATATCTTCTTCTCTGTTTACAGCTTCTTGAGATAAAATCCCATGTCCACATATCATTTTTCTTGGAAATCTCTTGAAGAACACATTTTGCAGTATATATAAACCAACTCTTTGGATTTTCAGACACCGACACTGTTGGTCTAATCTTTTTGTAAGTTTGCGTTAACCTACTTATTTGCACATTGTTTACCGTGTTTAAAATATTTAGATATTCGTCGTCCTCTAATTCAATACCTAATTCGTCAAACACTACTTCCAATCCAATTCTTGGTTGTGTATCAGTACTACCCAATTTATTAAAACTGAATTTACCATTACCAGTAACCGGCTTCAAAATATATTGATGATTTGGAATCTCAGTATTATGAACCATTTCATCCTTGAAATTAGATATTGTCTTATCAAGATCCACTATGTCGCAGTCGTTTTCCATAAATTCTACTATCCCAGTACACGTAGTATCCCAGTATGCGCATAGAGAATCAAGAGTTAGTAATTTGTGCGTAGTTGATTGTGCTATCTCAATAAAGCTCGGTGTCCAGCTATCATCAGTAGAAACAGCTGATAACTCATTCAAAGATATTCCAACAGCACATGGATTATTCGAAAACGTACTATTGGCGTCTTCATATCTTATATGAATGTTCTTGATAGTGATTTGTAAGTTATCAATAACTTTTGTAATTAATGATTGCATAAATGATTCATTTTCGTTATCATTATCAGGTGTCCCTGACTTAGGAGAATTGGAATGGAGTTGATTACTTAATTCCCATTCTGCTAATTTGTGTAATTTTAATCTTAATTCTCTTTCAAAAATCTCCTCTGAAGTCATCTTAGCTGGATCTCTAGGAGAACACACTAAAAAACAGTCTTCAATTAATATTTTAACAGGCTTGTTTTTAAGACTTGACCAAGGCACAGCAAGGACCAATTCACCCAAGATACCAAATTGGACATCAATATTTAGATCCAAGGTATCTAAACAATCCCTTCGTAATTTTAAGTTCCTTAGCTTGACATCTCCACTCCAAATACCAACATTAAGTTGTTTAGGATCGAAGTTTTCCACATAGGAGCCTAGCACTCTGTTCAGTATGTTGGCTGCTAATGATTCCAACATGCTATAGGGAAAATTGCTAATGTGTGACTAGTGGCAAAAGGAATCCAATATGAAGCTCTATTAGAAAAATCTTGTAAATTTTATAAAAAATCGCTTGTTGAGAACTATATATGAATTGCTGGATAAAACGAATGACATCTTATGATGTTTAACTTTAACCATGAGTCCAAAAAACCCTTACAAAATCATTTCTTTTGTTCGTGGATTTAAAATTTACACTTTAACTGCTAAAATTTAAACGACAAGAAAATCACAAAGAAAAAGATATCCCGCAGAGAACACGATAACATAGAAAAAATATTACACATCCTGTTACTACGGCAAAGCTATTTATGTATAGATTTTCATTTAAACATATCAAACTGCTTAAATAAAGAGAATTGAATACAAATTATAAACTATACGCTCCAGGATTGGGATTCGGAAAGCTTAAAATATTTATTGCCCACCTCTCAATCTCAAAACTAAGTGCAGCGTGGACTCCTTTTGGATGTTGTAGTCGGAGAGTGTTCTGCCGTCTTCCAACTGCTTACCTGCGAAAATCAGCCTCTGCTGGTCCGGTGGAATACCTTCCTTGTCCTGGATCTTGGACTTCACGTTGTCGATGGTGTCCGAAGACTCCACTTCTAATGTGATCGTCTTGCCTGTTAACGTCTTCACGAAAATTTGCATACCACCTCTCAATCTCAAAACTAAGTGCAGCGTGGACTCCTTTTGGATGTTGTAGTCGGAGAGTGTTCTGCCGTCTTCCAACTGCTTACCTGCGAAAATCAGCCTCTGCTGGTCCGGTGGAATACCTTCCTTGTCCTGGATCTTGGACTTCACGTTGTCGATGGTGTCCGAAGACT
>JAJMDR010000082.1:0-22015 GCA_030573655.1 Cylindricascospora bacillispora
TTATGTTCCACCTAGCTCATCCAGTTCATCTATTTATGTTCCACCTAGCTCATCCAGTTCATCTATTTATGTTCCACCTAGCTCATCCAGTTCATCTATTTATGTTCCACCTAGCTCATCCAGTTCATCTATTTATGTTCCACCTAGCTCATCCAGTTCATCTATTTATGTTCCACCTAGCTCATCCAGTTCATCTATTCATGTTCCACCTAGCTCATCCAGTTCATCTATTTATGTTCCACCTAGCTCATCCAGTTCATTCTCATTTGAAACAACGATTTATAGCTTATCGAGTAGCTCATATGTTCTATCCTCATCTACATCCAAAGAGGAAAGCAGTAGTAGCTCTTTTGTAGAAATTACAAGCTCTTCGATTTCTACCAGTTCATCATCAACAACCTGTGTTTCGTCACCATCTATTTCACAACCGATTGTAACTGTCTCATCCATCAGTACACTTGTTTCCACTGTTTGTTCTGAATGTACGAATACTGATTTCATAAATTCCACAACATCTACTACAAAATCATCTTCTCATACTGGCTCAACAGCCATTTACTCTTCAACAACTCCTTCTATACAGAGTTCGTCAATTATAAGTTCTTCTATCATTGATTCTTCCTCTACAACCGACTCATTATTCACAACTATTTCTAGCTCTAGTCTGCCTTCTGCACTAGTACCAATAACTTCAGAACCATCAAGGGAGACTAGCTTCTCCATGGGCACTACATCTACATCTTCTTCGATTGAAAGCACGATAGTAACTTCTTCAATTCGTACAACAACAACACATGAATTGGTCCACACTACCGTCACATCGACTAAAATATGTACCGAAGAACATTGTCAGCCAAAGACTTTAGCCCCATCGAGCGTACACTCTACCCCAAACTATGAATCATCGACTGCCAGCACCACTCATGAAGTCAATTCATCAGTAAATAGTATTCCTTTTACAAGTTCTTCGACTACCTCTTCGGAAGAAATAGATAGAACCAGAACAGTTACAAGTACATCTCAAGTTAGCATAGCTATACAATCAAGTTCAACCACCAATCCTATTTCTCCACCAGTCGCCCAATATGAAGGTTTAGCAACCAAGTTAACCTACTCACGTACACTTAAATTTTTGATTTGTGCCATGTTTTTCGTATAACTGATTAGTTCTATCTATTCGTAATAATTATTAATTATTTATATATATTGATATAATATATGTATGTTTTCGCTGTAAAGTATTGATTATCTGCTACTTTATCATTCCCATTGTTTTCTAGTCAAGTTACTGACGTTAAAAACGTCAACTACAAGCACAACACAGAGATCCAAAACTGAAATAAATTAAAAACCGGACTGTATATAGATAGTTATAAAATACTGGATGTAGATAGTATTTCAATTTCCAAGTCAAGTTAGAAGATAATACAGTGTTGCCCAAATACTCTAGAAACAAAAAGATTATGGTGTACCTCAAAATCAAACCCAAAGATTGGAATCTCAATAGTACTTTGAGACCACAGTATCAAAATATGATGATTACAAGTCATACGTGGGTGATGTTTAATTAATCTGGTGATATAGATCACGTGATTATATAGGGAGTCGTAAAATAACCAATGATACAAGTCAATATAAAAGAACCGATCGGATTGACAACTGTACTATTCGAAAACAAATACAGTACATAAAACAATAGTGCTTACCGGTTGTTCAGGTCGGATATTGGTGGCATTTGACTTCTGATTGGTATTATACTCAGTTTTGTACGTTTTGTCAAAGCATATCTATCTTTTTTGTGGTTTTTTTGGGGTGGGGGATACGGAATAATGCATGTAACTAGAAGAAAATTATTGATACGGCGGATATGGCAACGGTTTTACTCCACCAGGACTACAACACGTTATGTTAGATTTATCACTAATAATTTGTCGCGAAGACTATCTCAAGAACCTCCTTGTACTTTTGGTCAACGTTTATGGACCTATTTCAATGCACCTACCAACTTAATGTTCGTGACCACGAACCTGGTTACATTTTCTGGTGTTGTAGCTTATAATACGTTAGCATCCATAGCCCCAAACACGGACTATACGGAGATGCTGACTCATTCAACAGACGATGAAGATCAATTATTCAGTGTTGGAGATTATCGGAGGGTACCCGAATCCAAAGATACGTTGCCTATTCAATTATTGAATGCCATTAACAAAGTACAAAGTGCCAAGGCAATCGAACCTTTGGCAGACACAGCACCTATTGTAGATCAGCCCCTAACGTACTATCCGGTAGAATCCATTGAGCCTGGTAAGTTTGTCAAAGCACAATTGTTTAAAGACCAACAAATAAAAATGTCTTTATGGCACATGTTCTATGCGTTTCAACTTTATAAGGATGTCATGACAGGGGGCAAGACAACCAACCGCTTCAGCCAAGCATGGATAAATGAATTGAGACTACTGGGCAAGCTTGATGAAGAAGAACAAATCAATATTCTAGAATTTTATAAAATTTGGAAATCTCAATTTGGCAATATAATCCAAGATAGCGAGAGAGTCGACAATTTTACGATGCCTGCATGGAACGAGTATCCTGTATCGTTACGGAAAATTGCGAGTTCACTACATGATTCATCGAACATCCACGACATGAAACAATTTTACCACTACTACAAGGACATAAAGTCTCCGTCAACCCAAAAACTGTTAAGATTATGGTTTTTCGATTACAGTTATCTATTCTCCGGACAATCCAGCCATTCCTCAGAGATGCTATACAGAGAGATGCTCAAGGACAGTAGGAACGATGCGTTTCTATTCAATAGATATTCGTCGATACTGTGGAAGCCGTCAAACAGGACTCGTCAATTGCAATTCTTCCCGCAAAGGCCAAAATCCAAAGAGTCTTCCGATGGCCCAGCAACTACTGTGAGCATATCCCTTGATACGTGGGTGGAAGTAATGAAGGGGTACTTGAATTTACGACAGAATAAATATGTCAATAATCACCAAGCCGTGCACCGTTTGGTCGGCATCTTGAAAAACGAGTGTATCATAAGCAAGACAACAAACAGGATACGTCTGAACCTAAACTCAACGCCCAGCGAGTCCCACCCTAGCGCAGAGAATAACCCTTGCTACAGGTCGCTGGCCCATAACGAACAGGTCATTGCATTGCTAAAGCAACTAGTTTCAAATTGACACTGGTCCATGTGACTCCCATACTAGTGTAAAAATTTTCGTGCTTTCGAGATTCTGAAAAAAAAAATAGAATAGCAATTTCACGATGAGAAGGGCACGCTACTGCTGCTTGCCATACAGTCCAGCAGCCACAACAGCAGCTAGAACAGTGTCTGAAGTCCTGCCAGAACAGTTTTACTACGGCCTGACACAAGATGAAGTTCCTAACCACGAATTTTTTGAAATGTTCAGTCAAAAGTTGTGATACCAGCAATGATAATTTCCCCCTAGAATACAGCAGCGACTGCCAGTTGACCCAGGACGAGTCCATCGAATTGAATCCCACATTTCTAAAGAACATCCTGGACCGGTTGGACTGGCCTGCCCTGGTCCGTGTCGCCCGGGAACTTGGAAACAACTCCTTGCCAGAGACCAAGCCAGCCCTGGAGGAGGACGGCGAGGACGCGCTGCTCAGAGACCTGCATCTGCTGTTGATGCAAACCTCCATAGTCGAGGGACAAATGAAATGCCGTAACTGTGGCCACATATATCACATCAAAAACGGCATTCCGAATCTGTTGTTACCACCTCATCTAGCATAGAGACCTTGCACTTCCACGCCCACACATATACATATGTAACTACATACCACAAATATACATATATATATACAAATACCATGTTCAAGATCGTTACGGTCCAATGATAGATACCTCATCGCGAGGGTTTGTAGTGCTATGCACGCCCACCCCCACATAGTCCACTTGTCATGTGCTTTGACGAGCTAAAAAATACTTGACCTTGTTCGTACAAGGACGGAAATTAAAGAAACCACAGGAGGCCAGCTTTGGAAAAGATTGAGCAACTTTTCAAAGAAGATAAAGCTCCTCGAACGATAGCCCCAAACATCTGAGATTTGGATGTGCGAAGAAGTAGGATATTAACACCCGTTGTGAGATATTTGAACTACTATTTTTTTTTTCCTTTTAAGTTGCATATTAAGAAAGTTTTAAATAGCAGTCAGTGATTTGCTTACTTAATTAGCTATCCCAGCAAGTCCCCTCCCCCCACAAACATACACACACACATTTTTGAAGGAAGGAATCACAAGTGCAGTCATTGTATCCTCATCATATATATATAGTTTAATGAAATAATGACGGATCAACAAGTAGAGGTACATCACCAAAGACCTTTCAGTGATAGAAATAGAAGCGTATCCTTTTCCAAACTATTAACTAGATCATGGAAAAGAAACAAGGACGTATCCCCTGATAACGAAGCCGGAGGATATTTGACTGAGATAAGCAATGCGTTGCCAGCCAGCAATCTAAATGACGATCAGGACACGGACGGCGCGGACTCCACTGGAACTCCAAATAGCGCGGGCTCAGCATCTACAGCTTCCTCCTCCAGATTTTCTAAATTGAAAAGCATGTTGCAGAAAAATAACTCTCCGGAGTCCAACAGTTTAAAGGTCAAACCAGCTCCTCAACCGAAGAAGATTTCGCCTTTACATTCACCGACCATGGAGAAAATCAATTCCATGGATGAAGAAGAGGAATCAGGACATATGCAATCTTCATGGAATACTATATCTGATAAGTCGTCTCAGAAATCATCGTCAATTCCTCCTTTGACTTCACCAATTCACAATCCATTCAGAAGTAGTACTAACAATAGGAGCAGCAACAGTAGCTACACTATTCCAACGTTACCTAGTAGTAACACAATGGTCGGTGATACAAGGAAAAGATCTCCATCCATGCCGACCCACTCAATATCACAGTCAAACAATCCATTTTTCAGTGAGCCAAATGCTGAAACTGATGCCACTATGAACTCAGATTCGCGAATATCATCATACAATAATACAACACTCGGGACCATGACTACTGTTGCTACAACTATCTCTGGAAGCAACATTGTTAAGGATAGAAACAATTTGAGCAATGTTTCCCTAAATGAAATCAAGGAATCTGAAGAGTTTGAGGATTTTGTTAACGAAGCAAGACCAAATTTGGTTTCCGAGATGAGCGAGTCTACATTACCTTACCAATCCACTGAAGGTTTACATCAGTTCCCATCCATTGTGGTAGGATACGATAAAGATTTTGAAGATAAATCTAAGCTCCAAGATATGTTGGCCGATATAAATCAACAATCAAAGCAAGATTCAGATGTCTTGAAAGAAAGTGTCTTTAAAAGAGGGTCATTAAGAAGAACGGCATCTCAACCGGATTCCATAAGTAACTTTGTTAATGTCAGTAATGGTCCTTCTAAGTCCAACAACATTATACAATCTAATGAATTTGAGTTCCCAATGCCCCCTAAAATCTCAGAGGTACAAGAACCAAGAAGATCCCGTAGGTTAAGGAATAAATCCTTTAGTAACAAATTCCAAGATGTTTTAGTAGAACCACAATCTTTTGAAAAGATTAGACTATTGGGTAGAGGTGATGTGGGGAAAGTTTATTTGGTTAGGGAAAAAAAATCTAATAGATTGTATGCATTGAAAATTTTTAGTAAGTCTGAAATGATTAAGAGGAAGAAAATCAAACGTATCCTGGCAGAACAAGAAATTTTAGCCACTAGCAACCATCCATTTGTTGTAACATTATATCATTCATTCCAATCAGAAGACTACTTGTATTTATGTATGGAATACTGTATGGGTGGGGAATTTTTTAGGGCTTTACAGACTAGAAAATCAAAATGTATTAGCGAAGAAGATGCTAGATTCTATGCAAGTGAGGTTACAGCTGCTTTAGAATATTTACATCTACTTGGATTTATCTATAGGGATCTAAAACCGGAAAATATTCTATTACATCAATCCGGTCATATCATGTTATCTGATTTTGATCTTTCCATTCAAGCCAAAGACTCTAAAGTTCCAGTTGTTAAAGGATCAGCGCAATCTTCTTTAGTCGATACAAAGATTTGTTCTGATGGATTTCGAACCAATTCCTTTGTTGGAACAGAAGAATATATAGCACCTGAAGTTATTAGGGGTAATGGACATACAGCAGCAGTGGATTGGTGGACTCTTGGTATATTGATTTATGAAATGTTATTTGGATTTACGCCATTCAAAGGTGAAAATACAAATGAGACCTTTTCCAATGTTTTGAAAAATGACGTGAATTTCCCCAACAACAACGAAATTTCGAGGACCTGCAAAGATTTGATTAAAAAGTTATTGGTTAAAAACGAATCTAAGCGATTAGGCTCCAAAATGGGAGCCGCTGATATTAAAAAGCATCCGTTTTTCAAGAAAATCCAGTGGTCCTTGTTAAGAAACCAAGAACCTCCTTTGATACCAACTTTAACTGAAAATGGGTATGATTTTAGTAAATTATCTTCCAATAAACATAAAAGGAAATCGAACACGGATAAGAATAACTCTATTGACGAACAAGAACGTATAATGTTTCAAGAAGCTGTGGAATTAGACGATGAAGTATCTGATGACGACCCCTTCCATGATTTCAATTCTATGAGTTTAATGCAACAAGATCAAAGTTCCATGATTTATGGTGATGACAAGTCTTACGGGAAGATATCTTATGCTCCAAATTCTAACAGATCAAGGAGTAACAGTCATCGTACATTTTTTAAGAGATAGACCTATCGTATGTTGATTGTCGGGTCACACCTCATTATTATGTCATATACTATAAAATTTTCCTTTATTATAATATTCTTATTTCATCTGAACTTATTTTTATGCCCCATATGTCGTACGTATATACTATATATGTTAGTTTTTATCTATATACTGATATTTTAAGTGAAAAACGAAACTTTTAATTTGCAATTTGAATTCAAAAACCTCTGCAGAGAAAAAGTCTGAGTGAGACGTGGGGGAACTTCAACCAACTCCCTAGGGCAAAGCATAGCAATAAAAAAGTCGACTCAGTAATGATTGGGATGAACGTGTTGAAAGATTCCAAAAAGACAAGACGACCTGCAAACACTGCCTTTAGACAACAACGACTACCTGCCTGGCAACCAACATTGACACCCAAGGGCGTACTTCCATTTTTAATATTTATAGCATGCCTATTTGCACCAATTGGTGTAGGTCTAGTTATTTCAGCTGCTAAAGTACAAGATTTTGTTGTAGACTATAGTAAGTGTGAATTATTAGCTTCTGTAGATGAGTTCCAACCAATACCAAAAGAATTTAGACATTATCATTTTAACAAAAAGGTCCACTATGAACCCGAATGGAAACTTATAAATAATTTGGACGGGAGTCAAAGTTGTCAAATACAGTTTGAAATACCGAATCATTGTAAAAAATCGACGTATGTCTATTACCGATTAATAAATCTTTATCAAAGTCAGAGAAAATATGTTGAGTCATTTGATGAAGATCAATTATCCGGGAAAGCTTTGACTTATAACCAATTGACAGATAAATGTGATCCATTGAGAGAGATTGATGGGAAAACTGTATATCCATGTGGACTTATTGCCAATTCGTTATTCAATGACACATTTTCAAGTATATTAACTGGCGTGAATGGGACGGAAGATTATATATTATCGAATAAAGACACTGCATGGTCTACAGATCAACATAGATTTAAGAAAACAAAATATAATGCTTCGCAGATTGTACCACCTCCAAATTGGCGAAAGAAGTTTCCGAATGGTTATACAGAGAACAATATACCAGATCTTTCAACTTGGGATGAATTACAGATTTGGATGAGACAGGCTGCATTACCTCATTTTTACAAATTACTGTTAAAGAATGAAACCACGGGGCTGTCTAAAGGATATTATTTAATGGACATATCACTAAACTATCCTGTGATTTCGTACGACGGCACTAAATCATTTGTATTGACTACAAATAGTATCATAGGTGCCAGAAATGTTGCCGCTGGAATTGTGTTTCTAGTATTAGCAGGATTTGCTACTACTTGTGGATTAATATTTATGTTGAAGGCAGTGTTGAAACCAACGACTGTTTATGACCATGCCTACTTGAATTTCGAATTAGCGGAACCTGGACCCGAAAAGCGCTTATCCATGACTTTACCTGTGAGGGAAATATTATAAGAGTCTAATATACTTATTTTTACAGTATGCCTATATATAATTAAATAAATGAACATATATTTATATATATGGTGAATGTGCGTATGATTTTATGAGAATTCAAAAGTCTTGTTCGTATTTCTTCTTTTAAGACGATCCATCATCGAGGGAACAGATGTCGCCGATTGAGTTGGTGTTACTTGCGGATTTGGTTGAGATATTGGTTTGTTAGATATTATAGTGGATGAAACAGGTGCTGAAGTCGCAGTATTTGGAAGGTTTGATACCGAATTGCGTTCTCTATAAATATTATGAAATTCCATTCCGGCAGTGGAACGAGTCTCCGTCCTTTCAGCCGAATTTCTACCAAACCCTCCACTTGTAGTCGCAGAGGTATTGGTAGGTGACTTATTCTTCTCCGACGAGGATCTTCTGAATGCCGAGAAAGCACTGGGCGACTCTCTCTTTGCAATTTCATGTTGTTGTTTCTTTAGAATTTTTTGTTCATCTGGCAGTTCTTCCTTATGGCCTAACCACCCTGGGAATCCAGTAAATGGTTCCTTATTCTTATAAAAATTAACTAAGGATTTATGTACCACCGTGGCAGTTGGTGTATCACCATCCGTTTCTGCCCTTAATGATAAATTACCCAAAGATGACGATAGCGACTTGGTTGAAGACTTGAACTTGCTCCATATATTCCCAGATCCCTTTTGTGAAGACATTTCTGTGGTCTAGGAGATATTAAAGCACTGCAATACTAGATATTTTTGTCCTATCCTCCAACTACTGTCGTGATTGTAGCATCTATTGTAGTTTTGGAAACTGTTCGTTAAAATCGGTTCTCATTATTATCAAAATCACATCACGTGTATGTTGTCAACTGCTATGCTATATATATCTATCTAAGCGAACCGACGTTTAATACAGTTCATCATCGTGCTTTGTCATCTCTCGCTAAATTCGTTAGAAGTTTATGTAATTGTTAGGTATAGGCAAGCGTAGTGACAATTTTATAAATGGATGTATATATGTACAAAAAAATAATCATGCAACTGTTTTCTCTTTCAAATAGATACCGTACTTATCTTTCAACTCGGCCATAATTGGATCATTTATCTCGGGTGAGTACGGTGCTAATAAGCCAGCTCCCTTTATAGTTCCATCTAATACGAATCTTGTGGCAATGGATACTGGTAGCCCGACAGTAGCCGCCATAGAGCTGTATCCGTCAGGTTTACCGTAGTCAATTAAAGTGGCAGTTCTGGTCTCAGTTGTTCCGTCAGCCCATTCAATACCGAATTTATGTTGTAAAGCTACCATATCACGTTCGCCTTCTTCATATTGCATTAACTCTTCTAGACGAGCACATAATGTGTCTAGCGCATTGCCTCTTGGTGTGATTTCAGCATCAGAAAATAGGCCTAACCATCTGATACCCGCCAAAATTCTTCCTCTGTCTTCATCAGAGGTCCAGCATGTTAAAGAATCTATCTTTTGTGTTAGATCTTGTTCGGAGTCGGATTTTGAATCTATATATTGTGATAAAGCATTTTTCCAAGCAATTGGTTTACTGAAAATTTCAGAATCATCATCCTTCAACAAGCCCATGTCCACCAATACTTTGACAAATTCTGGGAAACCTTGGTATCTCAAAGTACCTCTGATAACTGTGTCTGCTTCTGGGATATGGTATAATTCCTTGAAAAGGGTAGAATCTCTATTTGGATAGCATACAAAAGCAAAACCAGGGTAAATGAAATAAGGTTTAGCAGATGCCATCAAGTCTTCTGAATCAATAACCTCGATTTTACCATGTTTCCAGTATTTAGCAGAATTTCTTAGTGCTAATAATACACCTCTTGATGACCAAGAAAACTTGTAGCCTAATGGATTGTCTGAATCTTCTGGTGCTGGCAAACCACCACAATAAGATAAAAAGGACTTAATTTTACCGCCAGCTCTATGAACTTCATCAATTGTCTTAACTGCGTATAAATGGTCGATACCTGGGTCCAAACCGATTTCATTCATAACAGTTATACCAGCTTTTTTAATTTCCGGTTCCAATTCTCTCAAGGCAGGAGAAATGTATGACGACGTGACGACATGCTTCTTTAATCTGATAGCACTTCTCACCACATTAGGATGAAACGTGTATGGGATCAAGGATATGACCAAATCATGTTCAGCCAAGGCTGCATCCAATTGAGCATCGTCTGTAACGTCCAAGGAAATGGCTTTAGAACCAGAATCCTTCGCCAAACTTTCGGCATTAGCGATTGTTCTGCATGCCACAGTGACAGTTATATTCTCTTCAGAGGCCAACGTGTCTACGACTGGCTGGGCGACGAAACCAGATCCTAACAATAAAACTCTCTTAACCATTAAGTATTGCTGCTGTTGTTATTAGTCTATTTTAGATATATATATATATTCAATAAATAAGACAATGTTGGTGGGCTTTAGTGGGGACAAACAGGGCATGCACCTAATGGGCAAACCACCTCTCTTCTGTTGGTTCAATCCGCAAACTCACTACCTTATATACAATTCTTGAGCTATATATTACTCATTGCATTATTAGACACATCATGTTTTGACGAGTCGACTTTTGCACGAAGCATTGCAAAATTTCCCGGGGAATTTGTATCCGCTTTTTAATGCCCATTTACATTTCCCGAGGAAAATTGGCCACTGAAATTCCTGGGGAATTGCTATTCATGTGTCACCTGCAAAATTCCAATTTTTGAATCCTGCAAATTCTGTATCTATTGTATATGTCTAAGACCAAATGTGTCGACCAGAGATAGCAAGACGTATTCCAATGTTCTACACCTTCCTGGGCATTCTTCCCGTACCTCATCTTCTGAGTAACTAGCAGCCTATATCCTTCATCTTCCTCCCAAAACTGTTCTTTGTTTTGCATTATTTTCTTCGTATTTTTTGAGTGAAAAACTTACCGGAAAAAAACTTTTCGTACTATAAATAGGATCCTCATTTCAATCTTCTCTTCTTGATATGGAGACCATTTGTCTTCTTGATATGAAAAAAAAGATACAAGGGCCTTTATCTCCACGACTACGCCATGAATTGAAACTTCAATTCTTCTAGGTAGTGGTGGTAAACGAATCCCTGAGACTAATTTTCGTTTTGTGAAAGCACACGTTAGTTGGATTTTAAGAATAGTTCAAGCAGGTTTCGATCTATTTGGATTTTTTTTATTTGACGGCGAACAGAGTAGATAGAACACATTTATCGTATGATTTTCTAATTCTTTTCTATTTTGAAGGCGTGTGACATATTTTATTTTATGATATATTATTATTTATTAAATCTTGAAAGTAACTATGTTCTCTTTAAAAAAATTTGTTGGTGTATATATGTAAATATATATATAATATATCTTGACTGATTTATTCGATTTTAAAATGCTTTAAAACTTGTATGCTAAAATGATGTGCTTCTCTTTCATTGTGTTTGTGAAATAATAATTAATAGTTATGCTCGCTAATCTCTTCTCTTCGTGGTAAATTTTCTATGCGATCGAGACACATTGGTGTAGCCTCCATTTGCAGTCGGCACACTGCCATTATTACTATTGTTGTTTCCATTGGCACCGTTAGTATTACTATTGTTGCTGTTCGATTTTTTAACGGTTTTTCTTTCCATATAAATCACTACGTTGTCTATCACTAATTTTTTTCTTTCCAAAGCCTCAATTTGACTCTTCTGGACTTCAAAATCAACTACAGCAAAATTCTCAGCGGTAGTGATCTTAGCTACATTACCAAATTCTTTGGATAAGACGCTTTTTAATCTATCATCTCTTAATCCGGAAGTGCCACGGATGTAAATTGGATAATATCCTTCTTTATTTACAGTGCTGAATAATTGTTTCTTCTTGGTCCTGTTACTACCGTTTTCCCTGCGAGAGTTTATATCCGACTTCTTTTCCACAGAAGAGGATGGTGGTGATGATTTTTTGCTACCAACCAATGTAAAGTTATCGGTCTTGATATATTCAATGATAGGAGGAATTGATGGAGTGCCAGAATCATCGTTAGATAACTTGGCAGCCCATGTTAACTTCGTGGGGGCTGCTGCTGATTGATCATCTGAAGACTCCGTTTTCACAGAGTGCTCTTCCATATTCTCATCGCTATCTTTATCTTCTTCTGATTCATGTTCTTTAGTCTCGAAATCTTGTTCATGTTCTTCTTCTACTGAATGTTTCTCGATATCCTGTTCATTATGTTGGTCATTATTTTGTTCATTATCACTATCTTGCTTTTCTGTTTCTTCACTTGAGACATCCTTCGTATTATTTCGTTCCTTTTCGTCAGTTTCTTCTGGTATTACTTTATCTGCCTTTTCGTTGTCCATGACTGGTTCAGGAACATCAACCTCGGTCTTTGCTTCCTTTTCTGCCCCATGCTCGCCTGAACAGACATATTGCGTTAAATAATCTGGAATGAATCTCATAATATCATTTGTAACATCATAGGTAGTTGCATTGTACGCGGTAGGAACTAACACAAATGTTTGGCAAAATCTGAAAACTGGAGTGTTTGTCCAGAATAATTCGCCAGCAGATATGATAATAATTCCCTTTCTTGAATCACCAGTCGTTTGGAAATCGCACGAATCAATCTTGATCTTTAAATCACCAACTTTCTTAGCATTCCTAATAAAGAATTTACTAATATTATCTTTACCAGTTAATTTCACAGTTGGAATGGTATCTACATCTACTGGTATACCAAGTTGATAATTTACATGTGTTAACTCAGCGGTTGGAGAATAAAAGTTGGACATTCTGGAAGGATCACTCTTCATTCTTCCATAATAGGTTTGTAAAAAGCCATGTACAGTATCTTGTATAGTCGCTGACATGATGATGATGATGATGGCGCTGGTGCTGTTGGTAGTTACAATACGGAAATTTCTCTATTAAAACACGATACGGAGGAGATATAAATACAAAACAACGATTAATGAGTGGGAAAGGTTATGTGTAATACTAATATACAGAGGGTGTGTACTATTGTTTTAATAACGACGCGATAAATATGTTTCTGTCTTATTATTGGCCTTTCCTTTTTAATTAACGCTATTTTCGTTCCCTTATTTAGAGTTCGACTTCTCTTTCAGAGGAAGAGCACAATAATAATGGTAAAAGAGAAAAAAAATCACACAATATTGCTGAAAACCTTTTCAAGTTTATCTTTATTCACCTTCCTTTGACCTTCTTACTTTCATCCTCCCTTCATTCTTTATGTCTTGTTGAAACTGCTTTATGATTCAATTATTGTAAAAAATTTTCTAAAAAATTTTTCCAAGAGCTTCTTAGAAAATATTAATGTTTCACGTGAGTTTTATATAGACTGTTAACCTACACAAGGCATATATAGACACAGATAAATAACTATATATGTAGTTATTTATTAATTTATTTATTTATTCAGATATCGGATTGGGTGGCTACTATTCACCGTCAATTCCATACATGATGCTCTTGCATTTGGAAAAACTTGTGCCATTGGGGAAGGTGTGCATGTGTAATTTACCCAACCTGCAGAAAGAAAGCAACATCAACAGAGATTGACCAGCTGTGCTGGTGAAAACAGAAAACCTTGGGATGCCTAATTCATCGGCCAATTCTCCTAATGTGTGTTGTTCTTGAGCTTGCTGTTGTTGAGCTTGCTGTTGTTGGGACTGTTGTAGTGTTGGTTTCATGTCTTGAATAGTCTTGTGGATTAGATTGAGGTCGTAAAACCCTGGGATGAACTTATGAACCCACCATTCAAAATCTTCCTTATTGTTGGGCATTAAATGATTCATAAGAATATGTACTAAAAAACCAAAGTCATATGCAGAATGGTAGGTAATCCATACCACAGATGGATCCATTAATAAACCAGATTCGAGTAATAGTTCAGCAAATTCAAAAGTTTCGATCCCATTGAGCTTATGAAATTCAAAATTCAAGCCCGATTTTTTTAACAATTCTAAAGAATCAGATGACATTATCTCTCTGACAGGATCAAACTGGAAATTAAATTGCCAAGTCGAAGGTCCATTTTCAGGTTTGTTACCGTTTGCATCACTAATGGAGAGCCCTATTTGGATTGGGTTTAATAGGTCAACGTTTGTCCTCATCGTTTGATAATGGTAATCCGATTTAGATCTAAAATTACCAATCGGCCTAGCTAATGTTCCAACAAATTCTGTACTGATTGATATATGATTGTATTGACTAATTAAGTTCCTAATAACAGCAAACTCACTATGCAAATTAGACTTCCAAACATCACGAATAAATAAATAATTAGGAGCAGGTAATGATATTTGTGGCATACCCGCTTGTGCAGTTAATTGTTTAGGTAGTTGTGTATTTATTGGATTACGCTCAATACTATTTATTCCAGGTTGTTGTTGTTGTTGTTGTTGTTGCTGTTGCTGTTGTTGCTGTTGCTGTTGTTGTTGCTGTTGCTGTTGTTGCTGTTGTTGCTGTTGTTGTTGTTGTTGTTGTTGCTGTTGCTGTTGCTGTTGTTGCTGTTGCTGTTGCTGTTGTTGCTGTTGCTGTTGCTGTTGCTGTTGTTGCTGTTGTTGCTGTTGTTGCTGTTGTTGCTGTTGTTGCTGCTGTTCCTGATCTTGTTGTTGTTGTTGAAATACACTCAGTCCAGGAGGTACGCTTGTGATAGTTTTATTCAAGTTAACAGCCTGCTGCTGGTTTGCTACTCCTTGTTGATTCATTATGTTTAACATTTTTTGTTTTAACAAATAAGCAGCTGCAGAATCATGGGCAGCTGCGAGTGAAAGGGCAGCTGCCGAAGGATTATTATTGACGTTTGTATAATTACTATTGGTATTATCATTGTTGTTAGGTGTAGGATTATTAAAGTCCATGGCGAAATTTCTATCATTATCACCGGTGTTAGTAGAACCTCCGCTATTCGTACCAACAGGAACGTTCACATCCATGCGATTTTGATTCATTTGTGATGAAAACATAGGGAAATTATTCATTCCCATTCCCATGGCATTTGGTTGCTGATACTGTTGGTCTCCTCCGGGAACCTGTTGATTAAAAAACTGTTCATTAATGGGTAATCCCATTGGTTGCATTTGAACATTGAATTGCTGCATTCTTAGTTCGTTTATCTCTTACCTGTGTAATTTCTGGTGTCCTTTCAAAGGTTCTTATTAAAGTAACTTGCCTTTTGAATATTTTGAAATTTTTTTCCGAACCGCATATGACGCTTGGAATCATAAATCTACTTCGCACACAACTAAGTCTAATATTTAATATGCCCTAGTTCTTAAGAAATTATATAACAATAATATACAGTGTTGAATTTATACATAAAGAGATTAAATTAAAATTATATTAGTTCATTATGCTTCTACCTTTTGTTTCTTTTCTGGTACTGAGTCTTCATTGGATTTTCTCTTTTTATCTGATTGTTTGACTTCTTCCCTTTCTGGTGGCATAACAAACCAAGGGATTTTCCCTCTGTTGAAGTCGTTTAATACTTGTTTTGCTACACCCGATTCGTCTGGTTCTCCACCTTTCAGTAACCTACCTTGTTTTCTTGCTAATTTTTCAATAAAGTCAGTAGCATCTTCCCAGCCTTGAATTTCGTATGTTCTTTCCAAATGCTTCCTTTGACAACGTTTTAATACACCAGGAATATATTGTTCTGGATTAGATACATGCTCAACTCTGACAACTCCCCTAAACAAAATGTCTTCTTCGGTATCTTTACTCGAAGGTGGGACTATACCTGGACAATCGATTAAAAAGATTCTTTTCATTAGGGTAATATATTGCCATACCTTAGTTTCGCCTGGTATAGGTGCCACTTGACAAACTTTCTTTTTTCTTAATGTATTGATAATGGAAGACTTCCCAGTATTTGGATAACCGATAAACCCTACGGATATTTGCTTTCTCTCTTTATGTAATTGATAAAATTGACGTAATAATTGAATCAACGAACCTTTACCAAATGAATTTGTGATAGAAGCATGAAATGCCAATGTAGGACGTTCCTTCGACAGTATTTTCACCCAAGCAGCCTGTTTTAAAGTTTTAAAAAGAAACACAATAGTTAGTAAATTATAAGTCACATTCCAATGGATACTACCAAATAATTTTTGAATGACTGAATGAAAATAATAAATGAAAATGAAAATGAAAATGAAATATGAGGTTCTTTACTACGAGACTAGTTACTGAAAATAGGCCAAAAACCCATAAAACAAATCTCAACTCTGAAGATCCTCCCCAATCCTGTAATTGACCATAAAAGGTATACACTTAAAACAAGTGATATCCTTCCATAGCCAGAGCGTATACAAAGGCATTCTCAGAACGAGAATAAGCATACAATTAACGGATAGTATGTATCTCCCAAAACAGTAACAGGCATTTTTGTAAATTGAAATATTCTATAAAGAACTGCAAAAACACCCTGACTAGAAGTTTTGGTACATTCGCCAATCCACCCAAAGAATCCAAAAATTATAAGGTTAGTTAGTAAAAAAAAAAGTTAACATACTGCAACCCAAGTGGGTACTAAATCACATTTATTCAAAACATAAATCAAATGTTTGTGAGGAGTTTCCTTCTGCATATATTCTTCCACAGACTTACAGCGAGTTCCTAGAGGATCTCTTGCATCCAACACGTGGATAACTACATCTGAAGAATCAATAACTTTATAAAGTTCATTCCAAATACGCTTAGATTGACCTTTGTTAAAGATATATTCTTTTGCAACTTGAGACCATCCGTCATTGGTAGCACTTTCGCTTGTAAATCCACCCATCAAACCTAAAGTAGTATCTAATTCGACTTTTTCTTCATATTTTTTATTGTCGTCCTCAGTAGCTTGAACTAATTCTTCTAAGGTTGAGGCCGTTAGACGAGGCTTTTTCCTTTGTGCTTTAGGACCAAATGTATTTGCAAAACTTTCTGTCTCTAAAATTTTTGCTTGCGGGGAATTCGTAGCATTTGTTGTTTCTTCTAACAAAGACATTGGTAACTTATTCCTACGAAGTAACACCTGATAAGTATCCTTCGATTTTTCACCAAGAGCATCTCTAAAATGTTGCAGAGCATCTTGTGAAATCACTCTAGTGTTACCAAACCAACGCCTATCAGGTTGCACTCTGGCATCAGGAATGGTACTATCCTGGTAGTCGGCTGCCTTTATGACATCACCATGTTTATTACGAACAGCCTTACCACCCCTGTACATGTTCAGAAACTGAACTCTCTTGGAATCACGGTAAAAATTCTCACCTTTCACACGCATATTCCCATCTCTGGTATCATTCTGACGGACTCTTCTTTGACGCTCTTTCTTACCTGTTCCCATTGTTACAAAGGATTGAACTCAACTGTATTGTGTATATTTATATTCAACTGTTATATAGACAGCCAAAACTAAATATATACGTCTTTCTGCATTGCACTGCGAGTGATGTTCAAGTTGGATCCATCTCATCTCGATATTTCTTTTCTTTTATATATTAGTGAAAAAAATTTTCATTGTGCGGAACAACAATTTAAATGGCGATGACCCGTGAAAAATGACCTGGTCACACATCGAAAATACACACAACAAATAAGTAAAATACAATGAAATAAGATGCTTAATTCATCAGAGGATGTTGTTTAAGAGGTTATTGACTGAGGAATGTGATTGTTTGATGTTTTGAGGAGCATTGGCTCTGTTTGTAGCGACGTTTCGTTGCTTAAACACTCTATTGTGCCTGTTGTCCTCAGTGCCCTTTTTCGAGTTTATTTTCTCCAGCATTTTACTCTTCTCCACGTTTCTTATATAATCTGCATTCAATTTGTTGGCCTGTGATAGTTCAATTTCTAACTTAGACTGTCTTGTATCGTTTTCTCTGGCAATCTGTTCTGTTAGGTCAGCCCATTTAAAGCCCGGTAAATATTTGATGTTTAAGATATCATCATGGTAAAAAGTTCCCTTTTTGCCGCCAATGATGTTACCATTTAATGTCTCAGCACATAATTTGGCGTCACGTTTACGAATAAATTCCACCCAGCCTTCCTCGTACATTGTCTTTTTATTACCTCCACTCTTAACACGTCTTTGGTATTTGTTTTCGTCTTCCCGCTTCAAAAACAATCTATCGACTTCACCAAACCTCGACAATATCTGTCTCATCTTGGCTGGTTTCATGTAGGGTGGCACTCGCGAAAGATACACTACCCCAGTCTTGTGTTTTTCCTTTTTCAATAACTTCTCTCTAATAATCTTGTCCACCTTGCTCACAGGATTGACGAGGCCTTCTGTGGTGGTTCCTACACTCACTTGTGGCCCGTCAGACGCACCCTCCTCGTCTTCTTCTGCTTCCTTGTCTCCGTCTAGTACGTCCTCCTCGCCGCTTTCATTGACTTCTGCTACCGTCTTCTTCTTCTTGGTAGAAATTAATAAATTCTTGGATTCGTGCTCATCTTCCGAAGAAGACGCAAAGTCATCCACATCACCCGGATAACTTACCATCTTCCTATGCGTGTATGTGCAATTGTGCTAGTCCTGATGGTTTCGGTGGATTCAAAGATATTTGTTGGTATTGAAATTTTTTTTTCGTTTCTCTCTTTAATTTTCATATTATATCAAGTTTATGGAAGTCTGGACAGCGTCCACACAGGATGGAAATCGCAGACATGTACACGAGTCTTATAAAGTCAGTGCCATAACTCATCTATAGTGGCCCACCAGGTACATCCAGCATAATATGGACAACTGACCAAGAAAAAGAGAATTGGATCGTAATCTCAGAGGGGAAAAGCCGCAGACCCTTGGTCAGCACTAGGGCTGTGGTTCTCGGGGGACAACCCTCGAACGATGTGATATATGCATCGAAAACAGACGCCCTGTGTGATCTGGACGCCAGTGCTGCTGCTACGACTGGCGTTGGGCCTGCAGTCTTCGTACAGTATGAGTCACGTGATACCCCTATATCCTGCATTAGGAGGGTGATTTCCCGATTAGGTTCAGTGACATGTTGTTTTCTTCTCCCTTTTTAGGTCTTTAAAGTAAATCATCGTGAAATTTAGTAGCACTTGCTTATATTTAAAATGAAGATGAAATAACGAAAGATGAACCAGACTCTAATGGGCAGTTGTACGCTCTAATATGGTGATCTGGTCTTAATTAACTAGCAAGTTCGCGAAGTGGGAGCAGAAAATGTCTCAAGTGTCCTATAAACCATATGGACATGATCGCTCGATGAGCCTTCTGAACGATTTATCAACTGAAAATAATACTTACAGCAGCTATAATAATGGTGATGATGATGACAGTGATGATAATAACAATAACAACAATTCTGTACCTTCGAGCAATGATGAGCCGCAGGAGAAAATCTTGGATAATTTTAAGGAGTCAGACACGATTCCTCCTCCAGTGGAACCTTTGACAAATATAAGAGAATTTATGTTTTTAGCAGTTATTTTCTCGGGCCAGATAATTAACATGTTTGCCACAACACAAGGCCTGGCACACCAGTTTGTCATTGGAACTTACTTTAATATCCCACCTGGCGAAACTGGATGGATTAACTCATCATTTGGCGTAACTTCGGGTGCATTTTGTTTACTATTTGGTAGGTTAGGTGATTCCTTCGGTTATAAAAAACTTTATGTATTTGGATATATTTGGTTCACTCTTTGGTCATTATTATGTGGAATAGCAAGATGGGAGGCCAACGTAGCTTTTTTATTCACATGTAGAGGTTTTCAAGGTATGAGTGCAGCATGTATCTTCCCTTGTTCGTTGGCTCTATTGGGCAAGCAATTCCCACCTGGTCAAAAGAAAAGCACAATCTTTGCAATTTTTGGTGTATGTGCACCCGTTGGTATTGTCCTAAGTGCGGTATTTTCAGCTTTGTATGCGCAGCTTGCAACCTGGGCCTGGTCGTATTGGTCGTTAGCTATAGTGAACGCAGTTCTTACCTTATTGGCCTATTTGTATGTCCCCGATGATAATGTCTTGAATAAGGTTAGATTAAAATGTACTTTGAAGTCACTTTGTTCGTCAATTTTCTTTATTGGTGGATTGGTCTTGACTAGTATTGCCTGGAACCAAGGTTCTTATGTCAATTGGACCAAGGTGTATGTGTATATGCTCCAAGTATGTGGTGTCCTATTATTAGCTGCTACTCCTATTTATGAACACTTTGCTGGTGTGTCATTTATTAACTACAAAATATTTCCAGTGCTATCATTGCCAATTGTCTTTTGTGTCTTTTTTGGATTTTTAAGCTTCATTACGTGGTATGCATTCAGTTGGGTATTATATTTACGAATCAAAGAGGATTCTTTATTATTGGCTAGTGCAAAATTTATTCCATTAGTGGTATCTGCCATATTCGCTTCTTTGACTTCACAAACATTTCTATTGAAAAAGGTCAATATTCATTTGCAACTTATTATAGCGATGTTTGCCTTTTTGATTCCAAATATACTATTGGCTACTGTAGCAACTCATCAAACTTACTGGGCTACTAACTTTATTGCGACGATTATAATACCATTTGGTTTGGACATTACAATTCCAGCTGCGACATTACTGTTCAGCAACAGGCTTCCAGAAAAGTACAGAGGAGTTGCGGGTGCTGCAATTGGTGCTGCTACTTTTTATGCAGGGGCTATAGGAGGTTCTGCAGCAGCAACCGTTATCAAATACCAAGTTCCAGTGCAAGCTACTCTTCATGATAGGCTTAAGGCAATCCATGTTGCAGGTTACGTAGGAATTGGTCTATCTGGGATAGCCATTCTAATTGCAGTATTTGGTCGCATGTGTGAAAAATATATTCTAAAAGTACCAAGTTTTGATGATCCAAAACCAGATGATGTGGATTCTTGATTGACATGGTAAGTTATTTGTCATAAGATTTACTCTAATGTCACGTACTTGAGCTTTGAACTGAAATAAGGAGTTTAACCTACTTTCGAACTTGAATTTGTTTATGTTTTTGGTTTGTCAGCATGTTGCTGATCTAATGACACTATTATGCGACATTGATTTATTAGTTATTATTATGCTTGTCTAATTATGTAATTAAATAATTATAGTAATCGGGTATCAAGATAGTAAATTATACAGCAAATGTCATTATATAAACCCTGATATTTCCGGTTTGTCTATCAGCAGGTGTCCCGGTAAAACTTGGATATAAATTATCCGGCATTGTATTTTGAGGGTTTTCTTGAGTAGCTGCTGGGTTTTCATTTGTGTTATTACTGTCATCATCGTTGTTATTATTGTCATTGTTGTTATTATCAGAGTTCTCGTTGTTGTTCTCGTTGTTGTTGTTATCAGAGTTCTCGTTGTTGTCGCTGTTCTCGTTGGTGTTATCAGAGTTCTCGCTGTTGTTCTCGCTGTTATTATCAGAGTTCTCGTTGTTGTTCTCGTTGTTGTTGTTATCAGAGTTCTCGTTGTTGTCGCTGTTGTTATCAGAGTTCTCGTTGTTGTTCTCGTTGTTGGTGTTATCAGAGTTCTCGTTGTTGTTCTCGTTGTTGGTGTTATCAGAGTTCTCGTTGTTGTTCTCGCTGTTGTTCTCGCTGTTCTCATTGGTGTTATCAGAGTTCTCGTTGTTGTCGCTGTTCTCGTTGGTGTTATCAGAGTTCTCGCTGTTGTTCTCGCTGTTGTTATCAGAGTTCTCGTTGTTGTTCTCGTTGTTGGTGTTATCAGAGTTCTCGTTGTTGTTCTCGCTGTTGTTCTCGCTGTTCT
>JAJMDR010000083.1:0-21282 GCA_030573655.1 Cylindricascospora bacillispora
GTTTGTAGTTAATTATTAAAGCAAAGCCATCTCAATTTTCTATTATTGTATATTTATTTATATATATAAATCTCAAAAAAATACAAGTGGAATTACAAACTTAAGATGAGATGAGATGATCGGTGTTTGGAAGCTAAGCTATATGCTGTTGTAAGAGGGCCAGACAGATTAACGATTACTACGTAGTAGCATGCGGATACTGACAAAGCTGTTAATATTGTTGTCGTCTTTGGCTTCGGTATTGTATTTTTTAAAGGAATGGCCTTTGATACTGGTTTGTGACGGATCTAACGAACTGATATCTCTGGAACATGTGCAAGGATCCTTGTCAATATATCCTTCCTGGTCGGGGTACATCGGTGGAGAGGAGAATGCCATCAGGTGTTTAGCATCTGCGTTCACGTCTTCATCGCTGAATGCGTGGATGTCGGCCAAGACGTCTCGCTTGCACAGCAAGGATAACAAGTTTATCAATCTGATCATGCAATTTATCAAGTTTGTAAGGCTCGACAGGTTCGTGTTGAAGATCCATCAGATTCTAGGGCCCATACTCAACAATCTTAGGATATTTATGCATTATACTGATTTGTCGAAATTAAATCCGTTACGGTATTATAATGACGAGGACTCCTTTGATAGAAGAAACGATAGTATATGGATGCAAGGTGGGTATTTCGTTAAAGACGACGAAGAAGGTAGTGAGACAGAGGAGGAGGAGGAGGAGGAGGAAAGGGAAATGGAAGTGGAAGTGGAAGAGGAGGAGAGTTCTGATAACGAGAAAGAACTTGAGGACCTCCTGTCAAATGATATGAGTAACAACAGGGCTATTTCTCACTCTGATGCCATATTACACTCTTTGTTAAAGAGCAAAAGTGTATTTATTTATGACGATAAACCCGATTTCAACAAGAACAAGGAGAACTCTATCATTTCGTTGATTAATGATGATTATTTAGCTTGGTTCAATACCATTGATTCCAAGATTGATAATTTCGAACAGCAATTAAGATATGAATTGCATGATATAATAGCAAAGTCTTTAGAGAATGTTACCTTCCAAATTACCAGGCATCAAAATAAGGCTTTGCACGATCTGATCTACATGGAACTGCTGAAATTACAAGAAATAATCAATGACATCGAATGTATACCACAATTTGACCACGAAAAAAATAAAATGATCTACTGGAACAAGAATAACTCTAAGATTTTGGATAATTACATCACTCCAGTGCTTTTAAAGACATTTATTAATGAATCCAATGCTAAAATAATAAACTTCATAAGCAAATGTTCCGAAGATCTTAACCGATTACCAGATAGGATCCATAGGTCCTTGTTGGACCATATTTCTTCCAAGAAGGAATACTTGGAGGAGTGGGGGGAAGTTATGATCACTGAATGGTCCAAAAAGATCACATTTATGGATATAATATTATATTATTATATTAATGATGAAAATATGGATAAATCAATGGAGAATTGGAAAAACTATTTCAATTTGAAACTAAGATTAATGCAACTACACAGTGATATCAAGAATAACACTCAAGAAATGATAAAATTCACCCCCGCCAACTACAAAACGCTCGACCAGCTGAATAGCACATTAAACGGATGGACCCGAAATTGGAAACAACATCTATTAGATATAGAATCAACTGCCACGGGACTATTTACCAAAAGAGACAAGCTACAACATCTTTAAATTTCATCAAACTGTTTTTTCCACTCTAGTTATTTTTTATTTCTTCAGTTATTGATACATGGAACTACACGGTCTTTATTTATACATACGGGTTTACATACAAATCATATACTAGTAATACGTATACGTTTTTGCTTTTATACTGTGCTACTTTCCAAACCAACCTGGATCTGGAGAAGGACATCGTCATGACAGAGAAACGTTAAATGATAGTGCCGTTTCTCTCGTTTATTCCTTTCTTTTTAGATTTGTCTCTTTTCTTCTTTTCTTTAAAATTTTCATATGCTGAAAAAATTTTTTAAGATATATATAAGAGAGATGATTTAAGATGAGATTTTCAAACTGGACGTTTTGTGGGAATAGTCATTGGCTATAGCTCGTCAGAAGATAACGCCACTATAAATTCTATACACCCAGATGTCTGCTCCTGCCCAAAATTACAAAATTGCTGATATTTCCTTAGCTGCTTTCGGTAGAAAGGAAATCGAATTGGCTGAACATGAAATGCCAGGTTTGATGGCTATTAGAGAGGCATATGCTGACGTTCAACCTTTGAAGGGTGCTCGTATTGCAGGTTGCTTACACATGACCATCCAAACTGCTGTTTTGATCGAAACTTTAGTTGCTTTAGGAGCTGAGGTCACTTGGTCATCCTGCAACATCTACTCTACCCAAGATCATGCTGCAGCTGCTATTGCTGCCTCTGGTGTTCCAGTCTTCGCTTGGAAGGGTGAAACTGAAGAAGAATACTTGTGGTGTATTGAACAACAATTGTTCGCCTTTAAGGACGGTAAGAAATTAAACTTGATTCTTGATGACGGTGGTGATTTGACTACTTTGGTCCATGAAAAACACCCAGAAATGTTAGAAGGTTGTTTCGGTTTGTCTGAAGAAACCACTACTGGTGTTCACCATCTATACAGAATGATGAGAGATGGTAAATTGAAGGTACCAGCCATCAATGTTAACGATTCAGTTACCAAATCTAAGTTCGACAATTTATACGGTTGCAGAGAATCTTTAGTCGACGGTATCAAGAGAGCCACAGACGTTATGTTGGCTGGTAAGGTCGCTGTCGTCGCTGGTTACGGTGATGTCGGTAAGGGTTGTGCTGCTTCTTTAAGAGGCATGGGTGCCAGAGTTTTGGTTACCGAAATTGATCCAATTAACGCCTTACAAGCTGCTATGGAAGGTTACGAAGTTACCACTATGGAAGATGCTTCTTCAGTCGGTCAAATATTTGTCACCACTACCGGTTGCAGAGATATCATTAAGGGTGAACATTTCGAGAAAATGCCGGAAGATGCCATCGTTTGTAACATCGGTCATTTCGATATTGAAATTGATGTCGCTTGGTTAAAGGAAAATGCCAAGGAATGTATTAACATCAAACCTCAAGTTGATCGCTACTTATTATCTTCCGGCAGACACGTTATCTTGTTAGCAAATGGTAGATTAGTCAACTTGGGTTGTGCTACTGGTCATTCGTCTTTCGTTATGTCCTGCTCCTTCTCTAACCAAGTTTTAGCCCAAATTGCTTTATTCAACGCCGACAACAAAGCATTTAGAACTAAATTTGTTGAATTCGAAAAGACTGGTCCATTTGAAATTGGTGTTCACGTCTTGCCAAAGATCTTGGATGAAGCTGTTGCAAAGTTCCATTTGGATAAATTAGGTGTTAAATTAACTACCTTGAGTGAGGTTCAATCTGACTACTTGGGTATTCCAAAATTCGGTCCTTACAAGAGTGACCACTACAGATATTAAAAAAGAAATCTTCTTATTTCTTTTGTAATTTTTATTTTTCATTCGATACTATTATAAAATGGTTAATTTTTTAAACACTTCAACGGTTTAATGATTTTTCTTTTATTGTGTTTTTATATAGATATTATTATTATCCAAAAACCTGTATAAAAAGTAAATTATATAACATATATATATAATAAATTCTTCAACAGCATTTTTTAAATTAGTCTGATATTTAAAAATAATAAGACTCAAATATCTCTAATGTAATGTGTTGGACAAGCATAACCGGTTGGATTGTTGTCCAAATACAATTGGTGATATTCTTCCGCATCGTAAAAGTTTGTAATTGGCTCCACTTGAGTTACAATTTTATTTCCCCATTTTGGTTGCCACTTAGCCTTTAGAGATTTAACTTCTTTTAAATCTTCTTCAGACTGTGTGAGAATACAACTACGGTATTGTGTGCCCATATCTGGACCCTGTGAATTTATTGTAGTGGGATCATGAATTCTAAAGAAAAAATCAATTAACTCAGTGAGACTGACCACTGATGGATCATATGATATTTGTAAAACTTCAGCAAAATCCGTAGATCCAGAACAAACCTGCTTATACGAAACAGATGATGTTAAGTCTTTTCTATCTTCCTTACCATTAGCGTAACCAACTTTACAATCATGTAATTTATTGCCGAAATGTTTACGATAAATATGTTCAGTTCCCCAAAAACAACCTGCACCGACTGTGATGATTTTGTCACGATTTGGAGTGACCCTCAACGTCTTAGAAACCTTAGATGCCATATTGAAGAATTTCACTTGTGGAATAATTTTGCCTCTATCCTTGACAAACACGATATAGGAGAGAAAGAGATACAACTATATGTGACAATTAGATATCTTCCAGACGTAAAATAGCAACTTTCTTTGAAGATGGCGAAGCATTAGAATCTAGACAAGCTGATGAGCTCAATTTTCACTTTTCTTATATAATTAACAATAGCAAAGACAACTCAGCCAATGACTAAAGTAACAACTCACGTGCTCAAATACTAGCTGTGCTACTACTATTAATATCTTCAACTTCTACTGCAGCATCTTCAGTAATTTGATCAAGTAGGCTTGATGGTGATTTACACATTAGTTTTGATAGTTGCGGTGTTAACTGGGGTATTGGATAATCTCGCAGAATTGGGGTGGTTTCTTCCAGAGGACCGTAAAGTTCCTTTTGATCTACAAAAGCATTGCTATAATTAGTTGATCGAGACAGCAAAGACCTGTTCTCCCTATCATCAGCAGGGTTACGGGATAATACTTCCGATTTTTTTAAACTTGGATTTTCTTTTACTCGATATTCGATTATTTCAAGAGATGAATCGAACTCCTCATTATTTTGTTCAGCCTTAGTACAAACAAAAGAAGATTGAGTATCTATAGACTCCGTAAATGGTGGCGAATCATCTTCTATAAACAATCTCTTCTTAATAACGTTTAAGTCCTTATAAGTAGGTGCGTAGCTTTTAATTGTTGGTGAATCCGTGATAGGTGATGCGTGCATGCTTAAAAAAGAATCTAACGTGTTTGACTGTTTATATGGGGAACGTCGTTTTTTTGGTGAAGAAGTTCGAGATCTTCGCCTCATAGCCTGTTGGTAGTAGATGACCAAAGGATGATCTGGTGCTATCGCTTCCTTACGAATCCACACATCATATGGATATTTTGACAAATCCAGTTGTCTTTGTGAAAATCGTCTGTCAGGTGAACCACCCCGGTTAGGTGAAATATTTCGATTAAGGGAAGTACTTCTTTTATTTCTTATGTGTTCGTTGTTAACGGTGGGTAAGTTCGGAAGGAAAGAATTATACCTGACTTTCCAATAACCTATATGGGTACACGATTTACTACTGTATACAATTTTCTCATCGGTAATCTTCACATTCTCTTGATTATGAAAATCAATATTATAATCTAACAAATATCTAAGAAGAAAATATTCGTGACACAAAGTGTGGAACCATCTATCAAAGTTTGTTACTCTTGGCAAATGAATTTTATCTAATTCCTTATATAATTTGGTGAGTGCAATTCGTTTGTATAAACTATTCATGGTATTGTTGAGAAAATTACCTGAAGTAAACATAGATATGTCAAATGATTCGTTAATAAATGGATGGAAATAATGCAAAACTTTATAAACTGTTGGCCAGCCCTGTAATTCGTAAGTAAATATTTTTTTGTAGTTAGAACCAAACAATTTTAAGGTATTTTCTGTGCAATATTTATAGATACTCGACTGAAACTGCAGATATTTTTGATTTCTACTCTTTAAAGGTTCGTTTAGGTTCTTAAATATATCAAAAAATATTAGTTTAAAATTCGGATCAACCAAGTTAAGCAATTGAATCGCCTTCTTCCTACCTATCCCTTTGATTCCTTTACTATAATCAGCACCACATAAAATAGTAAAAAAAAGAAACAAAGGGCGATCGAAGGATAAATCATTTCCATAATTCTTGTTGATTTCATCTAAATCGATAACTGTGACATAAGAGTCCTTGGAAGGTTTAATTAAGCGTGAATTCTTTATCGACGTAGGCGCCAAATCCTCTGTAAACTTGGAATAATTTCTTAAAATTTTAGTACAGCCAAAGGTCAAGACATCGGAATCATTACACAGGACATAATCTACATAGTTATTTTTCTGTAGCCATGCACATTGCGCTTCTCCCTCACCAGCAGCGTCAACATATGGAACTCTTAAAATATCTAATACGTTCTTGATAAAGTTTAGATAAAAAGGCGTTAGGGTTGTAATAAATCGTTTACCACTTTCCAATAATCTATGTATCTCTAGAAATTCTTCGATCTTGTGATCGTCACAATTATCAAAACCATCTTCATCATAATTTCTCTTGAATGTTGGTTTGTCAGGTCCATCAAATACTATAATAATAATAATATTTAAGGATAAAAAATCTTTCAACCGGCTCAGAAAGTTTAGAATAGGTTTTCCAACGTTCGATTCAGTTATGGATTCATCTTTATTTATAAATCCACATTCATAAATCCACGTATATCCATCCACTGCAACTTTAGGTACTTCATTGTTGTGTTTGTTTTTGAAATAAACCACAAATTCATTTAGTGTACATCGTGAGTTAGATATATGAGATTTTAGCAGTTCCCATATTTGAGGAGCTCCCATCACTTTTGTTGTTTTTAACTGAGTTTACCTATTTTATGAAGAGAACTTTGCAAAATGAATTGTTCATCAACAAAATATAAATATAAATCCTAAAAAATAAGCAGTAAAAATATACAATAAAAATTAATAATAATAATATTACATTTTAAATCTATGGAAACATAAACCCTATAAAAGATATTTACACATAGTCATTATTACAAGCACAAACTATAAAAATTACATTCTTTACTATCTGCAATTGTGAACACGCAAAGAATATTAATTAAAGTACCCCACACTTCTCCTTCAGAAAGCAATATCAAAAACAGCACTATTTACGGAGTGTAGGTACTAGAATTACACTCCAAAATTTAACCAATCAAGTGCATCACTGATACTTGATTTTCCATCAGTATTATTATTATTATTATTATTATTATTCTCGTTATTTCTCGAGGGTGAATCCATTGAGTGAATAATTGTTTCTGATGAATAAGTGCCGCTTGAAGTAGATCTATCAGCAGATATGCTGGTCTTGTATTCCTCTGTTCGTGTTGCTAATCCTCGCTGCTGTAATAACAGCTCAGTATAACTAGCTGCGGGGTTCGTCAGAGATGAGCTTTGATTTTTGGTTAATACACCAGTTGATTTGTTTCCAGAGTTTTGTAACTGTTGAGATAATAATGAAGTATGTAATTTTCTGTTATGATCAGAACCCTCAGTGGAAGGGTCTAAGTTATCAAAATCAGGGGACCCTTGCGAATTCGAATGACTTCGGATGCTTTGTTGTGATGATTGAACTGCTCTTGACAACTTTCTTCTTGAAGTGTTTCTATTCATAGAGGTTAGATAACCTGAAGAAGTTACAGGGCTATTAGATGAATTCAGATATCTTGGAGATGACGTTGAGCTATTAAATGCACTATTTGGAATATTACCTGGCGAATTAACAACATCACCACCAGTGTACATGCTATTAAATTGAGAAGGTGTAGTAACGTTGTTACCTCCTGGCGACGGTTTGGGTAATATAGGAACCATAGATTTAGATGATGATTTGCTTGAATTTGACGTATTGGATGAATTACTACCCCTTCTTGCTTTTTTCCCCATAATCCCAGGAGAAGCATTTGTATTTGGAGACGGTATCATATAACTCATTAAGTCTACCATGGAATGAGGTGACTCCTCAAGAATATCTGCTTTTGAATTTGTCGTCACTAAATATGCAGGCTTATTCTGTTTTATGTATCTTGGATTGAAATTCGAGTAAGTTGTTTCATTCACTGCATCATTTACAACTCGAGATGACTTGTTGTATTTTATGGATGTATTAGAATAATTTCTAGTTAGAGGTTGATGCTGTTGGTATTGCATTGGAAGCTGAGAACGATTCATCATAAACTGTTGTTGTGCTTGGTCTTGTCTTTCTTGCTTTATCTTTTTTTTCGAATTTCTTTTCTTTATGATATCTGATTTCAATGACAACGGTCTCATAGTTCCATGAAGTTTCTGAAATAATCCACATGCATTACATAACGTATTACCTTCCGGACTTCGTCTCCATAGTGGTGTCTTGAACGTTTTACAGTTAAAACATTGAGACGGTGGTTTCTTAGAATTAGTTGATTGATCCATTGATCCTGTGTTTATGGGAGAATCATTGGCCAAGAAAGAGGAGGATGCTGTGTATGAAGAACCCCTCCTGTAACTCGATAGTGAAGTTGAGGATATGGGTCTTACCAACGAATTTTTTCTAATCGAGTTGGTAGTGTTTAATGAGCTGAGTCCTATTGTTTCATCTGGATTAAACAATTTATTATTGATCCCTGAAGATGACTTTCTTATCAGTCCCTGCTGAAATTTGGAATCATCCTTCTTACCTGCCATAGAAAATAAATTAGACGGCGAAGATGACTGAGAATATTGTAAACTTTTATTATATTGTAAATGCGGTTGAGAACCCATTGTTAAATATTTGGGTGTATGGTGACTACTTCCCATGGAGTTATTGGTAGTGCTATTATTAGTAAAGTAAGAGTTCTTTGTGTTTGATATAGTGATTGGTAACTGAGTAACATCAGAATTATAGCTATTTGGGGCGCTAATTGTGGCAGAATCACTTGAATTCCCCGGTGTCATGCTTATCGTATCCATTGTAAAATCCCACAGTTGAACTATTTCACCGTTTTGATTGTTATTTATGCCATTAATATTATTTTGATCAATGTCTATTGGTTTAGCAGTATTAAATGCACTTTCGTCTATATACGCATTATCATGTTGTGATTCATAATTCATTGGAGAAAGAACAGAGTCGAAATTCAACTCATCCGGTAGAGCTTCCAGCATTGTATCGAATGGTGTTATGTTGTCCTTATTATTATTAGAGTTATATGCTTTATTCATAACGGAAGTTGTGTCATCAGTCATAGTAACCTCTGGATTAAACAACTCACTCATGTATGCATCTCCTTTGGATGTAGAATCACCTACATTCTCATCATCATGATTAAATATATTGTATGCTTTCGATTCTTCAGAACTTTCTGACATTCTGGAGAAGACGCTCACAGCATAGATTGTAGGACTCTCTCCTGTGAACTATTCTTATCCAAACCTTATACTATTGATAATGTTCTTCTTATCGCAACGAAGTAAAAGAAAACGAAAGTACGTATTGCATACACTTTCGCTAATCAGGTGGGTATGAATCGCAAAGTAGGAAAGAAAAAAGAAAATAAACACAACGTTCTAAAACTGCTGTATGATTTCTCTTTATCTTATTCTCTGAAATTTTGGATACGTCAAAAAGTTTAAAAATCTTTATTTTAAATTTTACAACAAAATATTTCCTAAAAACAAATAAGCCTGAAAAGAGTCATAATTGCTGCTAAGACTACGTCAAGTTGGTTCATCTTTAAATCTCATACTCTGGGAACATTAATATCCACATCTATAACAGAAGGTGAATGGACGATAGAATCTACGATTCCCAGAGCCTTTCAGAGTGTTCTGACATATTGGGAGATGATAGCTCCTCATCGGATGATGGTGGAAATAAAGGCTATGCGCGGTTATCTCGAAGCGTGCTGCGAGACAATCTAGTTGAATCTTTAAGCGAACTGGAAGACGAGGAAGAAGGTAGCGGTGACGAAGACCGTATTTTGAAAAGACTTAAAGTTACCAGGACTTCTGACATCAGTTCTTCGATACCTAAGGATAAATTGTCGCCGAATAGCCAGATCGAGTTGAAATATTTTGATTTAGGTAAGAATTACGAGCCTCATATTCATTTACAGTTGAATAAGTTCTCGGAAAAACTCCAAACATTAGATTCAGACGATGAATTAGACGAATTCGCAACCAAAGATAAGACAAAAGAGGAGGAGCTTTTAAAGCTAATGTCGAAAAAGGTCACGAAGGACTTTCTAGACTTGATTCTACAAGAAACAATATCAGGCAAGTATAAGGATTGGCATTTTATAAGGAAGGACCCGCTAATATCAGAAGATACCCTAAATAAATTTTCTTTGTCTTGCGACAAAGATCAATACATACAGGCTATATACCCGAACCTTAATAGATTGTTACAAGCTATTGGTATTCCCGCAGAACTTATGAATAACACACAGCGTGAGGGTTACATAAATGCTAACCAATATGATCCTTTATGTGATATCCTACCTGTTGGGTTAATAGCCGAGTTAATATCATCATATGCGTCTACTGACACAACTTTTGTGAAATGGTTCATTGCTTTGATACTTGATAGAAAAATATGGGATTCCGATGACACATCTTGGGTCTCTGAACAATATCAAAGATTAATAGACAATTCAGTCACTACTGTTACTGACTTCACAAATGAATATTTGAAAATGGTTGAAAAGGAAGACTTCTTCATGCACTATCGTTTGACCAAGCTGATACCTCCATTAAAGAGACAGCTACTACGCCAGATCATCAGCAGGAACGCCTCAGATCCCGCTATCAGCATCCATCTGATTTCACTTAAACTCAATCAATTATTGGAAACAAATCAATGGAAAAGCCTATTGTATTGCCTATTGTTCATATTTGCATCCCCCAAAACGTCATTCAACTCTCCGCCTGACGAGATCGAGGCGTTACTGGAACAATTAATCGGTAGTACTGGCCAGATCACTTCAACGAATGTGGAACTATCGTTGGTAAAGAGCTATCTCTATCTATTTACCAAGATGATTTCATAATTTCTTTTTCTGTCACTTCATACGAGACAATCCACCTAGTACAAAACGATTGAAAAATTTTTTATATCTTGGGCAAAGCAGCTCATCGCAAAGTATTTAAACATAATGAAGCCCAAACAGGAGGACCCTCTTCAAAAGTTTGTTTAGCAGAAGGAAACCTAGAATTGTCGAACTGATTAACATAATAACCCCAAAACGGTGATAATATTAGTAGAAAATGCCACCAGTTTCTGCATCTAAAGCCAAGAGAGACGCTAAGAAAGCCGAAAGAGAGGCCAAGAAAACAGCCGCAG
Organism: Cylindricascospora bacillispora; assembly: GCA_030573655.1. Taxonomy (NCBI): domain Eukaryota; kingdom Fungi; phylum Ascomycota; class Saccharomycetes; order Saccharomycetales; family Saccharomycetaceae; genus Cylindricascospora; species Cylindricascospora bacillispora. The sequence goes on from JAJMDR010000083.1 coordinate 11,175, forward strand.
GTAAGACTATCAGAAAGTTAGGTAAGAAGAAGGAAGCTAAGGAAGATGAAGATGAAGCCGAAGTTGCTGCTAGGGAAATTGAACAATTGAAGCTACAAACTGATGAGCATGGTCTTTCTGATCGTGTTGTTACCGGTGTTTTAGATTCTTTGGAAACTTCAAGAGACATTAAGATTTCTTCATTGTCTCTTTTATTTCATGGTAAGGTTTTGATTCAAGACTCTGTATTAGAATTGAATTATGGTAGAAGATATGGTTTATTAGGTGAGAATGGTTGCGGTAAATCCACGTTCTTGAAAGCGCTTGCAACCAGGGAATATCCAATCCCAGAACACATTGATGTATATCTATTAGATGAACCTGCTGCTCCAAGTGAATATTCCGCTTTAGATTATGTTGTTAGAGAGGCTCAAAACGAATTGAAGAGATTAGAAGAATTAGTAGAGAAGATCATTGTGGAAGATGGTCCTGAATCTGATTTATTGGAAGGTATCTACGAAAAGATGGATGATTTGGATCCAAGTACTTTTGAAAGTAGAGCTGCAGTTATCTTGATTGGTTTAGGTTTCAACTCCAAGACTATTTTGAAAAAAACCAAAGATATGTCTGGTGGTTGGAAAATGCGTGTTGCATTAGCCAAGGCTTTATTCGTCAAACCTACTTTATTGTTATTAGACGACCCAACTGCGCATTTAGATTTAGAAGCATGTGTTTGGTTAGAAGAATACTTGAAGAAGTTCGACAGAACCTTAGTCTTAGTTTCACATTCCCAAGATTTCTTAAACGGTGTCTGTACCAATATGATTGATATTCGAATGCAAAAGTTGACTGTGTATGGTGGTAACTATGACTCTTACTACAAGACTCGTAGTGAATTAGAAACTAACCAAATGAAACAATACAACAAACAACAAGAAGAAATCGCACATATTAAGAAATTCATTGCTTCTGCTGGTACATATGCTAATTTGGTTAGGCAAGCTAAATCAAGACAAAAGATCTTAGATAAGATGGAGGCAGATGGTTTAATTCAACCTGTCGTTCCTGATAAAGTGTTCTCGTTTAGATTCCCACCAGTGGATAGACTACCTCCACCAGTTTTGGCTTTTGATGATATATCATTTTCATATAATGACAACCCAGAGGACAATCTATATGAACATTTGAATTTCGGTGTTGATATGGATTCCAGAATTGCATTAGTAGGACCAAATGGTGTTGGTAAATCTACACTATTAAAAATCATGACGGGTGAGTTAATGCCTCAATCTGGTCGTGTTTCTAGACACACACATGTTAAATTGGGTGTTTACTCCCAACACTCTCAAGATCAATTAGATTTGACGAAGTCTGCTCTAGAGTTCGTTCGTGACAAATACCCACAAGTCTCCCAAGATTACCAATACTGGAGAGGTCAATTGGGTAGATATGGTCTAACTGGTGAGGGCCAAACTGTCCAAATGGGTACTTTATCTGAAGGCCAACGTTCTCGTGTTGTTTTCGCATTATTAGCCCTAGAGCAACCAAATGTATTATTATTAGATGAACCTACTAACGGTTTAGATATCCCAACAATTGACTCTCTTGCTGAGGCTATTAATGAGTTCAATGGTGGTGTCGTCGTCGTCTCACATGATTTCAGATTATTGGACAAAATTGCGAAGGATATTTTTGTCGTTGAAAACAAGACTGCCACCAGATGGGACGGTTCAATCTTACAATATAAGACTAAATTGGCTAAAAACGTCGTATTGTAGACTAGATTTAGTAGTTTGTACTGAGTATTTTTGTAAGCTAGGAGAATACATATACATAAATAAGCAAAGAAGCATGATGCAATATCATATTTCCCATTAGCATGGTGGATAGACTTCCGCCTCTTCAAACCCGCACGACAGTCCTTTGCAGACTACAAAAACCAGCATTTTGCGTCAACCATCTGGCCAGCATTAGTAATAAAAAGAGGCCAATAAAGGGCAGTGTAAAACATCACTGAGACAAAACTCCACGTGTCATTTTAGGGGGGGACGGTCACCTATAATATGTGGTACACCAATATGTTCTCTTTGGGGATTAATTACGATTTTTGGAAAAAGCACCGGCAATATTTACTACATATTCCAGTTTATTGGCATTTCCCATTGAATAAATGTCTCATTCAACACTTCCTTGTGCGACTTTGTCATTACTCATAAGCACTTTTCTTTTTCCTTGTTTCTATCCCGACTACGACGTTTATCTGGGTCCACCGATGAATTCTCCTATCTCTCCTTTTTTCTTTTTTTTCTTTTTTTTCTTTACATTTCAATAGGACGGATTATACGAAACCAAGCTACATGCACATTCCTGAAAGAGTTATAATTCCATTATTATTGAGCCTTTTTTGTTCCCCTTATCTCTGGTTGTGTCCCGGCTGCACCGGCGACCTTGACCTCTATACAGTTTGAACCATGCATTCTCAAACAAGGGCGGAAAAGGGGAAGGGCAAGTCTAGCATTATACAACTTCCTGAAAAGCCTTTTTATGAATTCCTTTTTCGGTAGTCTCTTTGTCTGGATAACCAATTTTAACGGACAATGGATAATTTTTTTATCCACAATCTTGGGTATCATAGTCATACAGATTTTCCTGGGCTTATAGTGTAGAGAGCACCCTCTCACGGGGGATATTCCGAATGAATTAGTCGTGCTGCGGTTTCGCGCATGTAAGTACAAAGTTGCAACACAGACTCAGCTTTTATGCGTTTCAGGACCTAGCCCTATTCTCTCTACAGCTCCTCCTCTTGCTTATGTAGTCTAGTAATTACATGAATTTCTACGGCTCGTTTTTCCACTGTAATAAGCGAAATGGCGTGAGAGCAATTACAGCAATACTGGAATTTTTCCTTCCTCATAAATTCCCTACAGGCTGGAAAGCTAGGCAGGCCACCTAGCTTAAAACACAGTTATTGTTCCACTGTCTTATGGGCATTGTTGTCAAGTGGATCCTTTTCTCAGAAAAATTTTCCCGTTCATCTGGGTCTTTGTTTACAGAGAGACATACAACCACATGGTTAAAACACTATATATATGTCAGAAACATCGACGAGTCGTTTTTCTACCGACCTTCGATTTTTAATTGCATTATTGTGGCAGGATGTCTAAAAACCAAAGGCGGAACCCGAGTAAAACCAGATGGAGGACTGTGATCCCTATAAAAAGTTTGATTCTCATGTAGAAGAGACGGCCAGCGTCGATACCAGTGATGAATGCACGAGCCAACATTCTTTCGAAGACAGAACCCTAAGTGGTCGTCACGACAGAAGAGGCATAAGTAGATATGTGGTTTTTTTTAAGAAGAATTACGTGAAATTATCTTTACTTTTAATGGTGTCTTGTTTTGTTTTAATACAGCTACTAAACGTTGGTTCTATCAAAGGTGTTTATAGCAACGACCATATTTCGAATATATTCATAAACAATAATAAAAATGGAATTAGCGAAGTCGATTTCAAATCTCAGTTAAGTAAAATAAAATGGAGTAATGTTATTAATGAAATGGAGACCAATTCACCCATAAATGCCAGGATTTTAAAACAGGAGTATATAAAAAACGAAATAACAGGTTATATTATGAATGTTCCAGCAAGTCGATTTGACTTTACCAACGAAAATATCAAGGAATCTCTACTAGATGATGACGATGATTCTTTGAAGAAGCGTGAGGACAAGAAAGGAAAAGAGGAAGAGCAGAAGAAAAAAGAGGAAGAGCAGAAGAGAAAAGAGGAAGATCAGAAGAGAAAAGAGGAAGAGAAGAAGAGAAAAGAGGAAGAGCAGAAGAGAAAAGAGGAAAAGAACAGGAAAAAGAAGGAAGAAAAGAAGAGGAAAGAAGAAGAGAAGAAGAGGAAAGAAGAAGAAAAGAAAAGAATAGAGGCATTAAGAAAACCTAACGATGGCATTTGTGATGTGATGAGGTACCATAATTTTATAGAGGTTTCTAGAAGTCAGATTCTCTTAACCGATCATTTAATCCAATTAAGGAAGGATTTAATCATGGAGAACCACAAATTAAAAGATGATATCATAAGTTCAGAAATACATGAAGACAAGAAAGGCCTTGATTTTTCTAAGGAAACTTTACAAGACCAACAAGAAATAGCTAGGAACGATTGGTCAAGATTTGGAGGCTCAGCTGTTTGGTTATCCCAAGAGAATTGTTATATTGTTTACTCTAGGGTAGTACATTCTCATGGATTCAGAGGACGTAACAGATTCTCATTGGTTAGAGGCCAAGCATTTGATAAGGACTGGAATGAAATTATTGGTAAGCGAATCCCATTTAAGGATGTTATAGTCCCAGATGATGTGGAAAAGGAATTGGCCAAGTTGGATAAAGAACTACTGGAGGGAAGCTGTGATAATCTTGCATTAAATTCTAAAATGAGAGATAGATGTTTAACTGACAAGGCAGACAGGAAAATACATCTAGCCAACTTAAAAAAGAAAATTATATCAAAGTACTTCATAACATATCCGAATGTCTTAGATATACCGTTCAAACCTCAATTAGATGGTGGCCCAGAGGATCCAAAAATTATTTTAAGGAAAAGTAAGTACGGCGATGAACCTGTTGTAGTCTATAACATTGCGGATAAATTTTTAAGAAGAAGAGTTATGAAAGCATTTTTACCACATAGGAAAAACCATCCAGAGATGACATTTTTTGTAGAGGGTATGGAAACAAAACGAGTAGAGAAAAATTGGACACCATTTTTCAAGGAAGATGATGATCCAAGTGTATTATCCAGAGGTTCAATCTATTTTATTTACAAATTTTTCCCTCTTACAATTCTGAAGTGTTCACTAAATGATGGTCTATGTCATACTGTTTTTGAGGACAAAAATCCTCAAAAGGATGTCGCCTTTGATGAGATAAGAGGTGGCACACAGTTTGTAACGCTACCAGCTGGCCTCCCAAAAGTTAAAGGAAAGAACATTTGGCTTGGTATTCCAAAAACTCACACTGTAAACTGCGGTTGTGCAGGCCACTTTTATAGACCACTTTTATCCGTGCTGGTGGAGGATACTCAGGATGGTAGTTTTGAACAAGAACTGATTGCCCCCCATTTAGATTTAGGTGTGGATGCATTATCATGGAGTTTAAAAGGTACACAATGTGGAGATTCCAAGAATTTGATTAGCCCTAATTCAATTGCTTATTGGGGTATTGAAGGTCAAAACCACAGAACACATAAATTTGAGGATTATATGGTTTTAAGTTTCAGTGAAGCAGATTATTTGACTAAAGTTATTGAATTGAGAGGCGTGTTAAATTATATTCTTGGTATTTATGATAAAACGGAAGTCAATGAAAACTATTATGACGATCCTAAAGGGCCGGAAAAATCGGCCGAAAGTCTAAAATGTGTTCTTAGGGATGTATTAGACTATTGTAAAGTCTACGGCGATCTTCATTAACTTCAAAAAATTGTATGAAATTTCCCTCAAATTTCTTTAAGACTTTCCATTATTATTTTTAGTTCTTATGTTTTTTTGTAGACACATTAAGTTATATGTTTCTTAAATAGGGAACCGCGAGTTAAACGAAAAAATAAAGAAACGAAAATAAACAATTCACTCTATCAAGTTACTAGTTTTGTGTATTTCGTAATTCAGAAGTCTTGGGCAAAACACATATGTTATCTATAAGTGCATAAGTCATTTTAACTAAATTTTTTTTACATCTATATTGTTTCAATATATAGAGGGACGATTGATAATTTCCTGGATAACGAATGTCGACACGTGAACAATAATTTAGTCCTTTTTTTGCAACTTGTTTGGTACGTTAGGTCGGAAGAAGGAAGAAGTAGCTTCGAAGCTTCCAAAAACCGTTCTGAAATCACAACGAATTGTGTCCAAACCATTATCATCTGAAACCACTTCCAGCAAAACTAAGCAAGAACTCCTTATATTACAAGACACAAGTTGTCACTACTAAGAAATTTTTTAGTTCTGTGCCGTCTACATTTAATAACTATTACGAGACCATATTAACAATAATATGATGTTCTTCTAAGACAAGCGCCTTACTGTTAATTTGATATTGGGAAAGTAATTAGTAGTATTTTGTTTTATGAAGAATTGTCACTCATTTTCATTAAGAATAAGACGTCTCTGCCGCTTTCAACTTACCTTCTGTGCATCACCGCAAAATACTTCTTTATATCAGATTAAATGCATGCTTAAGGTCATGCTTGGGAAGAACCAAATATTTCATTTCGTATTTAGAGATAGAGCTTAGCTTACAAATTAAATAAATACAACAACCACCAGCAGATTCTCTGTTTCTGCTATTACAAAGCAAAAGAAAGCAAAAATAATGAACGGAATAACTATATTTTTCTTCCGAAGTGAGCCACGTGTTTGTTGAGATATTGCTATCTCAGATCAGTGTAGGACTGACCACATCCCATTTTGTAAGCCGATAAAAAAATCGAGTTGTGAGGAAGGAAGAAAAACACGGCTAAAGCTATGCCATGCCGGTCAATCGACTTCACTAAATAAATAGGTACAAGAACAAATAAAAACAAAGCCTGGACCGGATTAGGTTGCAACCACCAACCAATAAAAAGTTCTAGCAAAAATTCTCACATTGTTGGATAGGGGTATATCCGTTAAGTATGTGTATGGGTGGACGCCGTCTCACTTTCCGAAAGTCCATTTATGGCGTGAGTAAATTTAGCATTTTCTACGATGTTACATCGTGAGATAATCAACAAATTGTATTATTTTTTCGAGGGTACATGCCCTGGCAGGTGCAAGGGTGTTCAAAGAATTTTTTTTTGTTTTTCTTCTGCGTCTATTGTCTTGTTGCCTTAGTTTTCTTTAGCTCGTCATACGTTTTAGTGAAATTTCGAAAAAAAATAATTTGTAATTGCTTACGATGTGCAAAAAGGAATGTCCAATCAAAGCAGTCACTACCCGAATCGTCTGTCCATATATTTTCTTTTTCCTGTGCTCATATGTAATCCTTACCTACTTATTCATGCACCAGTATTCTTGGGCACACCTCCTGCTATTAGAGTCCGATTCGCTAATCAACATATTTTAGCCTAGCGCACGAATTTACTGTTGTATTTTCTCTGGCCCTTTCTCTGCTCCTTCCACTGCGTTTTTCTCAATTAACCAATGTTGGATCTTTCCATGACGTTTTTTGACCTCTTGCTAATATGAAAGTTGTGCAAGTTAAGTAATACCATATAGAATATCACCAGGAGAGATTTGAAAATCTAAGACAATACGAATATTAGCAAAATTTTCTATTATCTATATTTACCTGGAAGCATTTTCGAGATTGCTTTAAAAATTCATTGTTCTTCGATTTGATTTGATGTTCTATCAGATTTTCCTCCTCCATTATACAGATGGACTGAATAGCAACAATAGGAAACATAATCTTTCCCTTAATAACCTCCGCACTGTTGCCGATTACCAGAAAATTCTAACCTAACTCGAGAATATTTTGTGAATTTTTTGTGAATTTTTTGTGAATATTTTTATGAAGATGAATTTTTCTTGACCTGGAGTATATATACTTTCATGTTGTGACATTTTTGTCGTATTTTCCTTTTTAATGTTTTTACAATATCAACTATTTTCTTTAATAGCATCTACCTCTGATCAGGATATAAATTTTTATTCCTTTATTATTTTCCTTTTCAAAATTCATATTAATACCAAATTATCCTATACTTCTTGAGATATACATAAATTAAGTTATAATCAAGTGTAACACAACACCCTTAGTTTACAATAACAATCCACAGAAAAGTAATTAGAACTCCTCCTTACAGAACACTAAAAACATAGAACGAGAAAAGAAAAGAATCCAATTATCACTGATTTGAGACTGAAACCCATATCTCAGTTCTATCTACATATATAGGTTTCAAGTTTAAATCATTTAATGTTTTGATATCAACATTTTGTCATTCTCTAACACAAAAATTGTTTTATTATATTTTTATTATTTCGTGATTATCTTTTATTTCTAATTCCATATTTCTGTTTTATTATTACGTTTAATAGTTTATCTTTCTTACTCGGATTGGTCTTTCGTTCATATTGAAATTTTTTCTGTTAAAAATTTCTAAAATAATACAAGCACGTGCTTTTTCTAAACCGAAAATCAAATGAAGACCAACCTGAAATTCTTCCAGGGTTCAATTATACTCATATTATTGAATTTTGCGAAGAGTGTATTCACATTTTGCAATCCATTTTCGTTGATTTTATTGTTTATTTTTTTGATTACACCTAACTTGGTGCATTCTATTGCTATTACTGAAAATACAGTTGAAACAACCAAAACGTCATACACTGATGTCCTACAAGTTAACCGTGATGTTTATCTCGCCCTAACCAATATTACGACTTTTACATTCCAACAAGGTGGAACTATATTTGGTGCAATGTATATTGGTTCATTGGCTTATGCCACTTCCAAATTTACAGTTAATTTTAATGGCCCTACTTTGGATAATTATGGACATATAAGAGTAGATTCTTCAAATTCTCCTGGTGGGTTATCTGTCACGATTAATAGTAATAGTTTCAACAACCATGGATTCTTTTTTGTAAGGGGTAATTCAGGATCTTCCTTTCAATTGACCTCAGGAAATTCTCCCGTTAACACAGGTCAGTTATCATTTCTATTTTCTGGTTCTCCATATTCTTCTTCATTAAATATAGGTAAAAGCAACGTTCCTGTTCAAAACCAAGGTACAATTTGCGCCGCCAATGCAGTTTGGACCTTAAATCAAAATAACGTTGGAGGGGGATGTACGGATATTGGCCAAGGAACAGCATACGCGATTAATTTTTTAGTTACAACTGATCAGACTTACTTTCTTTCTGATCCTTCTTCAATCATCGTGCTTCCGCTTTTTGCAAACCTCCATGTTAGTGGATTCGGAAATGGTAACAAAGTAAGTTTTTATCAAAAAGTTAACTCCTTCTCATATGATGGTAATAATGTACATATAACATCAGGGTTTTTTAATCTTCAATGGGCCGACTTTCAAATTGGTTCTGGATACGATTCAAGTAAAATGAAATTAGTGGATGTTTCGTTTGCATCCACTAGAATTAGTCAAGGTGGAATTATTTATCCAAATCCACCCCCAAATTCAGTTCGGCCTAGTGCATGTGCGCCTTGCTACTTACCACCTTATTTTGATATTGGATCTGCATCAACTGCTAACAATACTAACAGTGACGGATATACTGAAGTTCTTTCTTATTATATTTCTTTCGATCTTAACGGCCAACCTGTCACGGAAAGTACAACTTATTCCCTACTACCTATCTCTCCTCCACCTGGCCATTTAACGACTACTACGTCTAATAATGTAGAAATTCAAGAATTGGTGTCTTATTATATCACTACAAATGTATATGGTGACAAAACTCTGGTCACTACCACCCTTATCATTTCCACTGGTTTTAGTTTACCTGCTCCAAAGACCATAACTTCAACGGATGCATTTCACACCGAAACAAATTATTTCTCCTTCTATAGGACTACGAACGAGTTTGGTCTGGTTTTAACAGGGACTATATCATCTGTCATGGTTTCTTTTATAATTCCTCCAGCTTATACAACAATGAGTGGCCAAAACCCCTATATTGTCTCTTATCAATCGATATTGAATCAGCTGGGTTACCCAGCAACGGCTACTACCACATATCCAATTATTTCTGTACCTTCAGCTTATACTACAACGTCAACTAATCCTACTCACACAGAAACAGATTATATATCATATTTTTCTACCAAAGACCAATCAGGCAATCCAATAACCGGAGCTACCACTTCTAAAATTATCTCCTTTGTGATCCCCGAGCCCTACACGACGACGAGCCGCGCCGAGCAGCGCACAGAGACGGACTTAGTGTCGTACTACTCCACGACGGACCAGTACGGGAACCCAGCGACGGGGACGACGACGTCGAAGATCATATCGTTTGTGATCCCCGAGCCCTACACGACGACGAGCAGCGACGAGCAGCGCACAGAGACGGACTTAGTGTCGTACTACTCCACGACGGACCAGTACGGGAACCCA
>JAJMDR010000084.1:0-20022 GCA_030573655.1 Cylindricascospora bacillispora
CTTCTGTTTAGTATTGGTGGGCGGACAGTCGTGCATGCCATCATTTTCCGGGGAGTAGAGTAGTTAGGCGACGGCAGATCCGTCTGCAACGTGTAACTGACCAGCGCAAGTGGTTTAGTGGTAAAATCCAACGTTGCCATCGTTGGGCCCCCGGTTCGATTCCGGGCTTGCGCAGTCTTTTTGTTTTTGCGGTAGCTCCTCCAATTGGAGCTTTCCTTACTTTTAAATTCTCCTAATCTTTTGAAGTTCCCATTCAGCCTCGTTAAGAACACTGCTGTTCATTCACCTTCGGAGCAACAGTGTACGTTTTAGTACTTCTGTTCAACCTCCTCCCCACCCCCTTATTTTCTTTTTTTCCCTACCCATAGTATTTACCGGATCTGTTTACTTTTCCAAATTGGCGGTTTATTTTTCAGAATTTTAGTTCCGGCCCTTTAACAAGTTGGAAAATTCCAGAAATTTATATATTTCAGAAGGATCAAGGAATTTATCCTAAAAGAAAAATCGAAATAAAAAGAAACTATACAATAGCTTGGATTGCTCTCTGACAGGTTGAACTCCAAAGTGTGCTATAGGGACTTTAACTCACAGATTTCTCCACTAACCGTTTACCTTCAAGATTTTGTACTAAGCCATTGTAGTAATATTTTCAGAGGGAGAGAATCTAATTAATTGAAACCCGAAAAATAAAGATAGCAACTTTTTTCACTCTCTTAAAATGAGCCAGGAAGACGCAGGTCTCGCTACTGTATCTACGCCTGATATAGATCTCGATGACGTAATAAATCAAGCCAAGTCCATTGCATTGGAACTAAACACTAAGAAGGATAGGAAGAAGAGGAAGAAGAAGAAGAAGAAGAAATCGGTTGTAGTTGATGATGAGATTCCAGTCGGAATGACCACTGAAACTGGAGCCGATGTGCAACCTGCTACCTCACCTGAAGCAGAGCAACAATTGAAAGAGGAGAAGAAGAAAAGGAGGAGCTTGAAAAAAAGATTATCATCAATAGATCAATTGCCCTCACACACTGAGCTCGATTCTATAATGAATGGTATTGAGGAATTTCTTGAAGATAACAAAAAGATCTCAAATATTCAACAAGATGATACCAAAATTCCTTCATCTTTGGAAAAGAAAGTATCGAGTACAGATGATTTAAAAGAGGACATTGAGAATGGGGACATCAAGGATTCCGTGAAAATGAAAGGAAACAGATCAGCTCTGGATAAGAAAACATTCTCCGTGGGCCATGAACGCCTCGAGGAAATTCCATCTGTCGGCATAACTGTGGAAGACAAGGAGAACATACAGGATGGAAGAAAAAGTCGGTCTTCCGTACCAATAAATGATGAGAACATTAAAGCAGAATTACAACTCACTCCCCAAACCGATTCATCAGAAACTTTAGACCTGAGAAAAACCAACTCTGAAAAATTAGCGGACTCAATGGACATCGACAAGACGGTTACAAACACCTCACATTCGAAAAGTAAGAAAAATAAGAAAAATAAGAAACCTGTGGCAATGCAAGAAAATGCTGAGAATCCTCCAAAGAATGTTGTTGTTATCCCATCTGTCAATATTTCGACTAATGAATTAGATATGACCGTTAAGGAGGGCAGGTCTTTCAAAAAGGACGCTATTGAAAATCCCAAGGAAGATGTTGCAATTTTTGATAATCTCTACGAGGAGAAAGAAATGTCAACAGAACCTACATATACGAAAGTCGAACCAGCTGTAGGAGATGGTGCCACTCTAGCACAGAACTCTATTGGAGCAGAACTCAAAAAAGACGGTTCAGAATATGCAGTAGTAACTGGAACTGACATATCTTTAGAAAACAGAAAATCTAAAATCTCGAATGTTGAAGCTAGTAAAATGGATGCTAATCAAGAGAAGTCAAAGCCAGGACACTCTCAAAGAGATGAAGCTGTTTCGCCAGCCCCCGAAAATCCTAAAAATACTTTAGAAGTATCTGAGGGAAATGAAACGAAGAAACTTGCTAAATCTTCTGATCTCGAAATAAATGATCGTGAAAAAGAAAGTGAACAGAAGAGCGTCTCTATAGCTACACCTAATGTGGCAGCTGCTCACGAGGGGCAAGCCGATATTTCTGTCAGTGTTCAAAAAGAGACCCTAGATAATTCGGCTACTTCAAAAGGTGACGTATCTCTCCCTAAGGATGGTTCAAAAAATAGCGAAGTAAATTCGCCAGGGAAGAATGAGCATAATACGAACCTATCTGATGACCACGCAAAAGACGAGGTGGTTCCTAGTCTTTCCCAAAAAGAGTCAGAGACAACAAAAGAATTAGAATTTGATGCCGTTGACGGTAGTAAAGATATTATACATGAAAAATCAGATTTTATTGAACATCAAAGTGAAAACCCTAAGCAAGAGGATTTGGGTGATTTTACAGACTCAGAAATTAAAATCCCTGAAACAAAAATCCCTGAACCACGAAATATCAAGAAAGCTAGTGATATTGAGGAAACTGAGGGATTGAATCTCGATGTTGAGACGAATGTTGCGGGAAAAAATTCTGTAGTTTCTGATGAAATTCAAGCAACGATTAATTCTTCGAAAAATCTTGATGATTCTAAGGAGAGTACATCTAAGAATAGCATTATTGACTCAATAATGAAGGAGACAGATGATTTATTAAACGAACTTCAAATTGTAGATGATTCAGAAATTAATCAAATGCTTCTGTCGCTCAATGAAGAGAAACCCAAAAGGCAAATAACCTTGAAGAGTGTTTCATCTCCAACACCAAAAAAAGTTGAAAGTTCTGAGGACAAAAACACCTCAACAATTGAAAAGTCTGTGATTCGGGCTCATAATGAAACATTACCTATATATATTTATACCTCTCTTGCTGGAGGTGGCTTCCATATGGTTCCAAGAACAAATCGTTTAGCCACTGTCTTAACAGCAAATAGAATTCCCTTCACCTATAGAGACTTGGGTACCGATGATCTCGCTAGAAAGGTGTGGAAGACATATGGAAGAGGTAGATCTTTACCAGCAGTTGTACGAGGAAGGGATGATATTATAGGTAACTGGGAAGAAATAGATGAGGCTAATGAAAACTATCAACTAAGGGAATTTATTTACGAAACGTTATAGTGTATTAATAGAATCTACGCTGCATAAAATTACATTTTATTTATTTTGGCATTTTTGCGACCATACATTGGAAATATGAAAAAAGTCCGAAATCTTGAAGAAGGGCTTACACAAAAAAATGCAAGTTTGTAATTGCAACTTACTTCAAAAGAAAGTTTATTTGTATAATAACTTTGTTTGGGAAATAGACCATCTTATTTAATAGTTAATTGTGTTTTGAATATTTAATTTTTAATTATTACTTTTTTATGTTTTTGTCTTGGCGCTTATTTTCAGAATGCTCCTCTAAGTAAACATAGTATTGGTAGTTGCTAAAAAGTAGTTTAATTTGAAAATATTACATAGAAGACAAAGGGAAAGGTTTCGTGTTTTCATTGCTTCAATAGATATTGAATAAATATTATTCTATCATGACAGGATCAGAATCGTTGGAAGTAAATCTGCATCGTGTTATAAGAGACCTTACCCTGCTGATTACCAGCTGTATAAATGATAATTTGAATTTTAAATTCAATAGTTGTCACCCAGTAAGAGAACCAGACCTCGAATATTTCAAGAAGCTCTATGTTAGTTATACGGGTCAAAAACTAGATGCTTCTAAATCCCAGCTCCATCTGAATCCAATAGAACTAGAGCGTACTAGCACCAATCCTAACAAATGGACATCGAAAAATCCATGTTCAAAATCTGAATATGTTATAATTTTGGACAAACACGGTAGCAATCGCTTCAAGGGTGAAATTCCTATACTTGACCACAAAAATAAAAAGAAAAGACAAATTGAGACAAAGTACTTGCTATTAACAGATGAGGAAGTTGAAGTTTATAACTCGTGCAAAATAGCAAGTATCTGTGTGGTATATTCTGTGTTAAATGGGATACTAGGTTTTGAAACTATACCAAATTATCAGTGTAGATTTTTGAGTGACAAGAAATTTTCTTCAAAGGGAGTAGCCTCACCAAGGGAAAATAACACTGAGGCTGATGTAAACTTTACTGGAGTTCAAAATTTCCAAGAGTCCTGTGAATTTTTATTCGATATGCTAAAAGCAGGAAATGTGATTGGCATATTCGAACTACCATGTTTGGTTAATATCCAACATCTTATTTTCGATGACGTATTTTTCAAACTATTTGGTTTATCAATAAAAGACTATGGTAGCTTTGTTAAAAAATTCATGGAAGTAAATGCTCCATTTGTATTGGAGTTTAAAGATCTTATTGCGGCATTGAAGAGTTCTAGAAATCAAAAATATTTCTTATTTGAAGACATTGGTTACTTTAAAACACAACAATGCACATCGCCAACCAATGGAAAAGATGCAGAAGTATTCGGTATTTCCATCGAGCTTGACAAATGTATCTTTAATTGTGCAAATCCAAATAGCTCTCGTAAGAAATCCCGTAAGAATAGCAAGAAAGGCCATTCAATTAAATTTTCGAGAGATTCTCTATTTTATTATATATTAAACACACCCGCTATTGCATATCTGTCTCATTTCTGTTCGGGTAATATTCATGAAATCCCCAAGACGTATTCTCTATCGTTAACCGATATTGACATACAAAGACCCGAAGATAGTGGTACTGACAAGAGTACTTCAAGCTCACCTGCAAAAAAGGAATATAGTTTATACTCCTCTACTACAACCACATTTGACGAAATCCCTAATTATAATGAGACAACCAAGACTGAAGAAATATGGAATAAACCAAACCAAGGCCTGGCCTTACCAGAAAAATTGGTACGACAAAAGGACATGTTTGTGGTACCTACTACTCTCAACCAATGCCTATTAGATATGTTTTCAACCACCACCCGTGCTACACTAAAACAAACATCCAACTCTGATAGAATTCAGTCTAATAATGGTAAACCCACTACGGATAATACAATAGATTTCATTATGAACTTCCAGTGGGGATTTGAAAAGGGTTTACCTGGGAGCGACACAAATATTTGGTTTCCGACCTTAGAAGACATTGAATCACTCGACTGCTCGGCCAATATGGATCAAGATGAGATGTTGAATGATATACTAGACTCATTTTGCGGAGCAAACTCTCAGCCAGAACTAGCAGAGACGAGCTCATACTCATTTACCGATCTCGAGGTGGAAGGATCCAAGAACTCCATGCTCTTACAAGATATTGAAATCGATATTGGGAAACCCAAATCTGACGAACTATTACCTCTGCAGCAAGACTTTTATGAAGAACCATTGCCCCAGATTAAAGATTTATTTCGAGATTCTTTAATGCAAAGGGAAGAACAGAATGAGAACGATAGATCAGCTGACGCAAGAGAAAAGTATGCAGAAACACCAGGAAGCTATTTAAGTGTCACACAAACACCAGAATATGATGTGAGTCGTTTATAGATCCCAAGAAGGATGTGTATAGCTATATAAATATCAGTATTTACCTTTTTCGTTGTGTTTCTTTATCTGATAGTATTGTAGCAAAGACTCACGAACCTCTTCAGAAAAGAAAAGAAGAAGGACCCATTGTCAAAAATAAATGCCATTTTACTTGCGTTTCAATGTATGCAACAGATAGACGCCAGCGGCGCCTTGCGAGATCTCATTTGCCTCTTCTTTTGGAAGGGGTAGGCTGCCTTTTTTGCAGCCCAACTTTTTCCTGCAGTGCCCACCCCGCTACAAACCTGTAGCCCCCCAGATTCAAGGAGGAGCACAGGGAGAAGTAGCCGTGACATTCACATGACCTACGGCCATTTTGGGACTGTTTGGGCAGCTGTCCAAAATAGGAAATTAGGGGCCAGAAAATGAGGAGATTCTCCCTTCTTCAGTCGCAGGGAGAGATCGTGAGATGAAAGTGCGGATAATCAAGGGGAAGGGGAAGAACATAAAGTAACTCCTTTAGGACAGTATCAATTTCCTCTTTCTCGAGGCAACAAAAACCCACTAGAAGACTGGGACGCATTTGTATAATTATTGTTGTTGGTTGCAACGCTGAACATGCCCACCAAATCCAACATGAAAATAGTCACACTGCTCGGGTATCTTTTTTTGTTCTGTTGCGGCCTTGCTTGGGCACAATTCCTTTCTTGACATTAGAAATGGCTTGCCGCCCTTTTAGCGGGCTTTTTTCTTTTTTCTCTTCTTCTTTATTTTGCCTGTCTACTATCCGAATTTGACACCAAGGAGGTAAAATTTCACTTTTTTGCAAGAAGAGGCAGCAATTCATCCTCTCATTGGGAAAACAGAAAGTCAGGATAAAAATAAACCATGTATTTTCCTGAACTTATAACATATATATTTGAGGACTTGTAATTTGTATTCTTGATTTTTTTTCCTTGTTTTCTATTTTCCTTTCCTTCTGGCAAGTGAATAGTGTACAATTAAAAGAACACCAGGACCAACCGACATATCATTTATTTTACTTTATACGCTACAGTACCCTACCTGAACTACTGCTGTACTTTTTTTTAAAAAAAGTGTTATTACATAATCAATTACAATGACTCGTGATATTCAGAACCATTTTTTGTTTGAAATAGCCACTGAGGTGGCCAATAGAGTTGGTGGTATCTATTCTGTCTTAAAATCTAAAGCCCCTGTTACTTGTGCCCAATATAAGGACAAGTATACCTTAATTGGTCCATTGAACAAATACACCTACCAAGGCGAGGTAGACCCATTAGACTGGAATGACCCAGACATTTTCACCGACGAGACAAGAGCCATTCAAAAGACTATCCAATCCATGAGTTCGCATGGATTCAATATAGTTTACGGCCGTTGGTTAATTGAAGGTGCACCACGTGTTTTGTTATTTGATTTAGATTCAATCAGATACCGCTTAAATGAGTGGAAAGGTGATCTGTGGTCCTTGGTGGGTATCCCATCTCCTGAACATGACGGTGAAACTAACGATGCTATTTTATTAGGGTACACAGTTGTATGGTTCTTGGGTGAATTGGCTCACCAAGATCCAAACCATGCAATCATTGCACACTTCCATGAATGGTTAGCCGGTGTAGCTTTACCATTATGCCGTAAAAAGAGAATTGATGTGGTCACAATCTTTACAACACACGCTACTTTATTGGGTAGATATTTATGTGCTGCTGGTGATGTCGATTTTTATAACAATTTAGAACACTTTGATGTGGACCATGAAGCTGGTAAAAGAGGTATCTACCATAGATATTGCATTGAAAGAGCAGCTGCCCACACTGCCGACGTATTTACAACCGTCTCGCAAATCACAGCATTCGAAGCAGAACATCTTTTGAAGAGAAAGCCTGATGGCATCTTGCCAAATGGTTTGAACGTCGTCAAGTTCCAAGCTGTTCACGAATTTCAAAACTTACATGCTATTAAGAAGGAAAAAATTAATGATTTCGTAAGAGCCCATTTCCATGGTAGTTACGATTTCGATTTGGATAATACTTTATATTTCTTCATTGCTGGTAGATATGAATACAAAAATAAGGGTGCTGATATGTTCATCGAAGCTTTAGCCCGTCTAAATTATAGGTTAAAAGTCTCCGGGTCCAAAAAGACTGTTGTTGCCTTCATCATCATGCCCGCTCCTAACAATTCCTTCACAGTTGAGGCATTGAAATCCCAAGCTGCTGTTAAATCCTTGGAAAACACTGTCAATGAAGTCACCTCTTCTATCGGTAAGAGAATCTTTGACCATGCAATGAAGTTCCCACACAATGGTATTAATTCCGAAATTCCATTAGATTTGGAAGAATTGTTACATGCTTCTGACAAGGTTCTTTTGAAAAAGCGTGTGTTGGCACTAAGAAGACCTTACGGCCAATTGCCTCCAATTGTAACACATAACATGGTTGACGACTCTACCGATCCAGTTTTGACCCAAATCAGACATGTTCAACTATTTAATAACCAAAGCGACAGGGTCAAAGTTATTTTCCATCCAGAATTCTTAAACGCCAACAATCCACTATTTGGTTTAGACTACGATGAGTTCGCTCGTGGATGTCATCTTGGTGTTTTCCCATCCTATTATGAACCTTGGGGGTACACGCCAGCTGAATGTACAGTGATGGGCGTTCCATCAATTACTACCAACTTATCGGGTTTCGGTGCTTACATGGAAGACTTAATAGAAACTAACCAGGCCAAGGACTATGGTATTTATATTGTGGACCGTCGTTTTAAGAACCCTGACGAATCGGTGGAACAGCTAGTCGATTACATGGAAGAGTTTGTCAAAAAGACTAGAAGACAAAGAATCAACCAAAGAAACAGAACGGAAAGATTGTCTGATTTGTTGGACTGGAAACGCATGGGCTTGGAATACATTAAGGCCAGACAATTAGGTCTAAGAAGAGCCTACCCACACGAATTCAGAGAAACTGTCGGCGAAGACTTAGACGATGCCAACATGGAAACCTTGACCGGAGGTAAGAAGTTAAAGATTGCCAGACCTTTGAGCGTTCCAGGGTCTCCTAGCGATATTAACGAGAGATCTGCAAGCACTGTCTACATGACGCCTGGAGACTTAGGAACTATCCAAGATGCAAACAATGTCGATGATCATTTCAACTTGAGTGTTACGGGCGAGCCAGAAGAACCTAACGAATAAATGTTGCCTTGAAAAAAAGAATGAGCAAAAATAAAACAAAACCTCAAGCAACACATTTGCCACCTAACTACTTCCACGAGTTAATTTTTAGCATGATAATCTTTCTTATACAATTTTATATAATATTTATGAAATGACAAACAAAAGTATACTTAAAAAAATATATTGTAGTGGCAGCCCACGGGTCCGTCGCCGTCTTTGATCCTCTCCATCCGACAGACTGTATCTCACCACCTGCTGCTGCATGCCGTGTTCAACGTTCCAGAAGATCTGCTGGCAGCACGTTTTCCCTTTCCTCTCTTCTTATCCGTGAAAGTCCGGGAGTCTCCATGTTCCACGTGCTCGTATATCCGACAATATCCGTCGGGTTTCCGTGAACACGGCTCTATTTCGCTCCCCGGTCTTTTTAGTCTTTTCTATGGTCGAGAAATTATTAAACAGCGAGGGAAACATGGAGAAACTTCCTCTTGAGGGGGTGCAGAGAAACGAACCTTAAAATAGAAACCACGACATGTTTCGAGAATCAGTCTGCGATTAAATAAGTCAGTCGGGAATGTGAAAATAAGTGAAGCTTTACTGCGGTTTGATATTTCGGATTAATTTAAAATCCGGTATTAGGGGCCTAAGATAATAAAATAGCGTACGTGTAATAAAAGTGCCTCAGAAAGGCGACGGAGTGAGTTTGCTATGACTGCGTCCATGGCTTGCCCGATAGACTCTGTACGGCCCGTGCCGTGCCCCCCCTCTTCCTCCACTCCCCATGTCTCAGGTCCGTGGGCCTGACAAGTAATGCGCGTAATTGTGGGGATATGAATATCCTGAGGGTGCTATCTCTTTGCTGTCTTTTCTGACAGTTAAAACGCAATGTAGGCACCAGCACAGCACGTCTTCAATTTAACTACATTCGGCTTTATAGAAACATCGGCAAGGCCAATTCCTCCTATATCCAGACTGTTAACGTATTTCAAAACATTTAAATATGTCAGGAACGTTTCGTTGTTTGGTTCTAATTCTTGTTCAGTTGTCGGTGAAAGTATTTCAAGTCTCAATTATTGAAAGCATACCAAGAACTATACACACACACACATATATATATATATGACACAAACCTATTCTTCTAAGCATTTCCCAGAATCCTCCGTTGTGAAGTCCGCCAATCATACATACAAGTTTGGTAAGACGCTAGGTTACGGCACGTTCAGTGTGGTAAAGGCGGCCACTCTACTGGAAACTAATGAAAAAGTAGCAATTAAGATATTGCTAAAGGAAAAAATAAATGAGTTTAAAGAACATTGCATTGAAGTAGACTCTCTGCAAAATGAATTGCATATCATATCGAAATTAAAGCCCCACAAAAATATCATCAAATTTATAGAGTGGTTCGAAGACGACAAGGGATTCTATTTGATTTCACAACTAGCAGAAGGTTGTGAATTATTCGATAGAATAATTCAACGGGGTCATTTCACCGAAACTGACGCAGTCAAGATCATCTATCAATTATTATCGGCGATCGAGTTCCTACATGCCCAAAATATCATTCATCGCGATGTGAAACCAGAAAATTTGTTATATCTAAATGACTCAGACGAATCCCCCCTGGTACTGACAGACTTTGGTACTGCAATTAAATGGAACAAAAACAATAAAATATACAATATAGGAGGATCTTTAGGCTACGTGGCCCCTGAAGTCCTAACGAGGGAAGGTCATGGCAAGCCTTGCGATATTTGGTCTATTGGTGTAGTTACTTACACTTTATTATCCGGGTGTCCTGCATTTGTCGCTGAAACTGCAAGTGGATTTCTAGATGAATGCATCACAAGTGACACCCCTGTAAGTTTTGAAGGTCCTGAATGGGAAAATATCTCCGAAGGAGCCAAAGATTTTATTTTGAAAGCTTTATGCCTCGATGCAGAAATGAGACCGACTGCAACTGAATTATCGAGCCATCCCTGGATTACAGATAATTTACCAGTATCCCCAAAGTCAAAGAACTCTTCACAACTACAAAAAAACTTGCATTCAACCTTGGAATTATTAAAATTAAAGGTTCAGTTTGATAAATTTAGAGGATTATATCACAACAATGATTTTCAAAATGAATTGGATCAATTAGATGACAAATTAAAATTGGAGAAAGAAAATACATTGCCATCTTCTTCGTCCTCCAATTTGTCAATAAATTCTAATTATCATTCTACAATCTTTAATCATTATTCTTCATCATGCTCCTCATTTAGTTCTGAACCTTCATTTACTTTTGACGACAAACATTTATCCATTCAAACCACTTCAAAATACAAAGACTTATCGAATAAGGTTTTTGCCCAGATAGTACTGGCTGCTACAGCAAATAAAGATAAATTAATGAACGTGAAAGATTGATTTACAAATCAACCCCGTGCATTAATGAAATAAATTTGTAATGATCCAACCACTCATACTATACAGTCTTATATATTCTTGTTTTGGTTTAATATTTTCATAAACAGTTTAATATTAATATACTATATTATATTATACAATACAATTAACATTTTTACAATATAGACTGGATAATTAACAAAAATAAAAAAAGTTCCAAGTTTATAAAATTGAGTAGATATGAGGATTGGTCCCTATATTACTCTTCCATACCACCTGCATTATCTTCACTATCATAATCCATAGAATAGTTAATCACTTGTCTCTGTGTTCTTCTACTTTGTCTTTTTCCTGGAACCATACCTGAAAAATCCTTCTGCAGTTTTTCAAAGGCAACTAACATATAATATAGGTCTGATAAAAATGACTTAAGTTCCATGAGCTTAGCTCTGGTTCCATTGTATTTATTCTCCTTGGGGAATGGCTGCTTGTTTGTATATGATAGCATCGACTTGTCATTTTCCAATGGTTTGTTGGTATCAGATGCTGCTAGACTTGCACCGGGTTCTGATTCAGTTTCATTTATCTCAGAAGCTTTCTCAGATTCCTGTTTTTCTTTTGGAGATATTATTTTATATTCTAAGAGATCAATGAATTCCAATAAACTGGTTGAATCATGGCACATCTCATACCAATATACTTTAGACGTTATGTCCTTTCCCTTTACCATATCATGTAGTAAGTTAGGAGAATCATGGTATAACAGCTTAAAATTGGGACTTAGCAATTGTCCCCAACTGTCGAAAAGTGTCGAAGCATCGTACTCTTTGTTCTTAAATTTATTCAAAATATCTTGTAGGTGTCTCAAGTCTGTATATACGTTAATGTTTCTTGTATTGTTATCATAGGTAGTCAATCTTGGAATGTAAAAATCGCCCACATGGGGAACTCTTCCGACAAAAAATTCTTGACATCTTAATTTGTATAAATCATCATCAAATGGATTATCTAAAGGCGTATCTGCCACTTCCCCTTCAAATAATTTACTCCATTTGTCATGCATATCTATAATCATGTTATGTTTTTCTTCTTTGGTGGAACCTCTTAAAGATGACTTAATTTCCTTTATTAACTCTAATTTACTAGCAAAGTCTTTATTAGTACCGTCTTTTAACATTTTTTTAATATGCTTCTTTTTACTCCTAATTTCATATCTTGATTGGATTATTAGACATAACTTTTCAAAATCTGCATATGTATTCTTGAATCCACGAAGCATATATCTGGACACATGTTGAGTTGCTACACCAAACAAGGAATCTTTTTTGAAGTGAGTTAATTCATATATGTCATTATGGATCAATGGAGAAAATGATGTACACCAATCCACTAAAGAGTTTAATAAGATGATTCTATCATTAGGCTTCAAAGCCAACAACCCAATCTTTCGTAGCTCAGGCGTTTGTAAAGGATCTTCATCTAATGGCAAAGGTTCAGACTTTCGCCAAGTATAAATATTAGGTGTCAAAATATCCTGATGATTTGGATCAACTGTAGGTGGTTTCTCGTCTTGCTCAAACAAAGAAGTACTTGGTTTCCTTATATCAAAATCATCAGAAATTTTTTGTCTCCATTCTTTTGGATAACCCCATTCATAAGCATTACTTCTTAACCTATCTATGTATTCCCCAAATAGTTTCTTAGAATTTAATTTCATATCTGACCAGGAAACTTGTGGTTCTCTTAGACATTTTAGGTCTTCAGTATAAGTCAAATGCAATAACGTTAAGAACAGCAGGTTTAGTTTATCTTGTTGGTTCAATACTTGTTTAATAGGAATAGAATCCTCGTATGACAGATAATTCCCTGTAGTCTTTACATTAGCAGCCTTACCTTCTAAATATCCAGGATGTAAATCTAACCCAATTTCAAAATCTTGAAACGATAATGATCTAAGTTCATCACTAAAATACCAATGAAATTTATTAATAAATGACATAACTCTAACAACCTGCCCTCCGTACGGTAATGGTTTCATGTTTGGATTTTTAAACCGTGATATCACACTTGTCTGGTTTTTGAAATCACTTGTCAACAAGGGTGCATTTGGCATCCAATCTCCGGCACTAATTGTTGGTATTACAACATTGGTAGATGCTGGTTTTGAAGTACTAGTAGGTTTAGATACCGTTTTGCCATTTGACTTATTTTGTGCAGGAATTTGCGGATTCGATTCCACTTTTGGTTTTGGTTTAGGTCCTGGTTTTTTTCTGACCTTATTCACCAACTTTCCATTTTTAGGGGCTGGTTTCTTCTTAGACTTGATTCTTTTGGTATATTTTCTCTTTGGTTTATTAGACTCTTCCATCATTTCATCAATTAATTTGGCTCTAGGACGAGGTACTCTACCTGATCTTCTCAAGGTTCCATCTCTTGAATTAGCTTCTCCCACTTTCTTAACATCCTGTGGAGGAGATAAATTCGTTTCTGGCAATTCTACTTGAGATGACACTTCAATTGAAGAATGATTCGTCGTGTCCATCTCAATCTCAATGTTTTCTCAATAGTATATCAAAGGACAGAATAGAACCCAAAAATAAAAAAAAATAGTGATACAAATCGATTGATTTCAGAGCGGACTTCCACACTGGGCTATTCTTCACACACTGTCTTCTGTGTTTCTTCAGTAGAAAGTCATACTATGTTGAAAATCTTTTCGTCATTTGGTCTTATTTCAATTTCTTTGAAATCATATAATTCATAATTTATTCGATGTGGGTTTCGTATATCTTCAATGGGATAACTCAAGAGGCCAAGACAACAAATAGACGTATAGAACAACATTACCTTTGCAATCGGTACCAAAATCAGGGAGTATGGACAATTGACATCCGGAATGATATTGATAATTTTACTAGATAACGAATTTTGATACAATGAGATTGAGAATCCCCATATATGGTAGAGAAGAAAATCAAAACCCGCATCTAGCTTGATGAATCAGGTCAATGGAAGGTTCAGATAAGTACTATATTCGCAGCATTCTGTAGAATTTCAGCAGTTCATTTAAATAGCTATAGTCAGATAGTTTATTTAGACCCTCTTCTTTAGGCGATCATGCCATCTGGGACGGCGCTAACACACTAACAAGATTATCTCATTATATAAAAATGTCTATTGATATCTATATACCACTTGCAGCATATGCCCATATATAAGGTTCTGGACTATCACTATAATGGTATGGTAATTTTATTATTATGAATTGTTTGTTTACAGCTTCTGTACCAATGACACTCATTTTTTACGCTCAGCGCCTTCAACAACAAACAATTGTTATACAAGTAGTGATTTGACCTTCTGCTGAAGTTAATCACCATCCCATTAAGAGCTTATAATGCTACACTCTTGGCACGCATGTCACTTCGATCCGTCCACAACGACGCCATAGCCTAAACTCTCCCTAATCGACTGCAAAACTATATTTTCCTATCTAATTGACATCTCCAGTTATGTATAGGCTTCAAGACTTGTAGTTACCACTGTATAGTCACTGGTCATCGTGGGCAATCACAAGCTACTAGCTAGTGGATAGTGGATAGTGAATACTGGCACAGGATATCCGGTTAGCCAACCTAGTGTGGCATGTGACGAATGTATCTTTGATTTCATTGGTCAAAATTTGTCAAACACTGCTTCCAAAGGCAAATATTTGTATTTTACACTTTTCAATTAGTATGGTGAATTCATTAACAACGACAATGACAATGCACAGCGGAAACACAGAGAAGTAGTATTATAGAGTAGTGTTGCACACCGTTAACATAATCACTGAAATATATATATAGACATCGAGCATTCTGCAATTTTTTAGTGATGGGAGCACAGGCATCAACAGGTAATATCCAACAGGGAGAGGTACTAGTTCCACAAACCCCTATAGAATTTTCCCAATCATTAGCATCGCAATTGGAGAAATCAATGGACGATGAATTTACTAGGAAACAATACGCAGAAAAATTCATAGAAAACAAGGTAAAAGATAGATTGCTCGATATCGAAACCGATACGTTAAAGAAATTTGACAGCACTCTGAAAAAGTCAATTGAAGATGTAAAAAATGATAATAGTATCAACGAACTATCCACTGAATCATTGTCTAAGACCATAGATAATTTACAAGGCAAATTGGATGCATTCAGAGATTTAAACCAGTCAAAGAAGGATAAATATTATAATAATGAGGATGCTGAGAGAATAAGATCCGAATTAAGTGAATGTTTAATAAAAAATAAAGAAAAACCTTTGAATTGCTACCAAGAAATGAATTCTTTTAAGAAATTTGTAGAGGATCTATAAGATCGCGCAATACTTCTCTTGGAATCTTTAATCATGTATTAAAAATACTCCATATATATATAATGTATAACATACGCCCGAATATTATATTCTTTCTTTCACGAGAAACTAAAAAGAGAATCTTCACAAGATTAGAACTTTGAAGTCGTAAGTGGAAAAGTTTCAGAATGGGAACTATTTATAACCCAAATCCTTTGTACATTAATATCAAAGCGCTATCACTTTCTCCGCCACCGGCCAAGGCTTCTATTTTCTCCTTTTCAACAACAGAGACCTTGTCATCATTAAATTTGTACCAAACATTCTCATCAAACTCATCTCTAACGAAGGCTTGGTAGTGACCGGACTCTGAGTTTGCACCCTGATGCGTAATGACACCGATTAGATCATAAACACTAGAAGGGTTTTCACCTGGTAAGAGATCACTGGGGAAATGTTTCTTATATTCATCCTCCCAATGTTCCTTCTCACTTTGTTTCAAGGCTTGTTTTGTCTCGTAGTCTTCTTTAGGTGTCAAAACGTCATCATTTAGTGTATCGATCTTACGCTTTTTGGCTTCACGCTCACTTTCAAGTTTCTCCTTTTCTACCTTTCTTAATTCTTCACGAACTTCGATCTTTTTAGAGGCATATTCAGGTGTCAACATATCAGCAACATCTAATTGAAATGGGAAGACAACTTTACGTAAAATCTTCGATTTCTTACCGGTAGATCTTTTCCAAAAAAATCTGACGTACTGAACAGTTAGAAACCTAGGCAACTTGGTAATTTGCTTCTCTACAGAATAAATGGAATTATTTTGAGTTATAGGAGATCTTTTTTCAATCTTTTCATTCAATGACTCTATCAGCCCATTCTTCATAAAATTAGTTGTACCTGATATGTGACATTGCAACTTCAAGTCGCTTTCATCTTCTTTTACCGTGACATCATTGCCATTTGCTGTGTCAGTAATGGTAGTTCTAAATTGAACTCTAAATTGTTCCATCAAGTCCTCACCAAAAACAACATTTAGAGTATTAAACAACTGGGTAAATAACTCCTCTGCATCCTGCTGTTTGTGGAATCCACTCTGACTATCACGTTCGGCAAACTGTGGGTAACATTTTCTTAATGCGTTCAGCAAGACAATTGGCATAACCGACTTATAACTTTTATTCTTTAGAGATTCGAAATTTCTTTTCAATTCAGTAACAATGTTATGGTGCATTTGATCCTGAGGGTTTATATTTTCATATTTACTAGCATTGTATTGTTCGATGATTTGCTGTAATGCAGGTATCTTATACAATACTTGTAAAGTCGCATTCATATAACACGTATTTCCCATATTCTGGAACCCAATAGGTAATTGACTGAATTGTTGCATCTGTTGATCGGGAGACAGATCTTCTATGAACTTGTTGGTCTCTTTAGGTTTTGAAACCAAATCGGCATCTGGAGTACCTAGCAACATCACCGTGGAACCTGGTTTGATCACAGTAGACAAATTGCTTGCTGCGTCATCCACCATGCCTCCCTTAACCATGTATTTCTGACGTTGAACCGGCACCTTAGTCAATGATTCCACTTCCAACTTCAGATCTTTCACTGTAGTATTATTCTCTAAGGTAATGGGGTACACTTGACCGGAATGCTTAATATTGAACCCAAAAGATCCACTCATTGTCCTATATTTGCTTCTGTACTAAAATAATGCAACTAACACGGCAATCTTCTCGATCTTATCTATTAAAGAAACACAGATTTCATTTAATTGATATCCTTATTCTTCGAAGCATCCAGTGTACCTGGGTGTGGCAAAACATTCCTATATATATCTCTTATAAATACGGAAAATGAAAAAATTATATAGAAACACAGGAAGTCAGCTGACCTCAGCTCAATGCCTCTTGACAACACCAGCATCACCGGTGTTTGCCAGGATATAATCTCTATAATCGAAGATGGTACCGTCGAATCTCTTGACAGTACCCTTTTCGGAAACCCAGATCTCCTTGGACACACTGTTTATAACGGAAATGTCGTGCGATACCATAAGAACACCACCACTGAAATTCTTCAAAGCATCCACTAAGGCATCAATACCGGTCGTATCCAAGTGATTGGAAGGTTCATCCAGAATTAGGATATGTGGGTTATTTAGACACAAGGCTGCAAAGGCTACACGAGACTTCTGACCACCTGACAACAGTTGCATTTTTTGTAAACCTAATGACCCTGTGATACCGAAGGAACCTAAGTGACGTCTATATTCTTCGTCTGATTTACCTGGGAAAGTGGTGGACATCCAGTCCACTGCAGACAAGGATAGATCCATGGAGTCAACATGATGTTGGGTAAAGTATCCTATACGTAATCTTGGGTTTCTCGAAACAAAACCTTCGACAGGTCTCAATTGTTCCATCATAACCTTCAATAATGTCGTTTTACCACAACCGTTGGCACCTACTAATGCTATTCTTGAATCCATCTGAATGTCTAAATTGACGTCCTTTAATAACATGTCATTTTTGTTATAGCCAAAAGAAACGTCTTGCAGTTGAATAATAGGTGGAGACAATTTATCACACTCAGGGAATTTGAAATCAATGCTTCTTTCTTGCTCAGGTAATTCCAATACGGGTAATTTTTCCAACTTCTTAATTCTTGACTGTGCTTCCTGGGATTTCGCAGCGTTATACCTGTATTTGTCGATGAATTCTTGCAAATGCTTTCTATAAGCCATTTGGTTATCATATTCTCTTTGGGCATTTTTCCTACGTTCTTCCTTTGTTCTATAAAATGTGTCGAAGTCTTGACCTCTATAGTAATCCAATCTCTCGTTATGTTGATAAATAATATCTGTGGCAACCTCATTTAAGAAGGCACGATCATGCGATACAACCACTACAGTAGCAGGATATGTTTTTAAGTATTCTGCCAAATATGCAATAGAAGGAACATCCAACATATTAGAAGGTTCATCTAACAGTAATAAATCAGGTTGACAAAATAAGGCTCTGGCCAATGATAATCTCATTCTCCAACCACCAGAGAAAGTATTTGTTGATTTTTGTTGTGCCTCTGTGCTGAAACCCAACCCGTATAAGATAGAAGCAGCACGAGCTTCGGCTTTATCTGATTCCATTTCGACCAATTTCTCCGATATTTGGAGCAGATGAGCCTGTAGATCTTCATATTCGTTATCCAACTTCTTGATTTCTAGACTACCTTCTTCGAATTCTGTTCTCAAGTTTTCAATTTCCTTTAATCTTTCGTTGATTTTAATTTCTTCAGTTAGTAATTGCTTTCTCCAAACATCAGCATCCAGGACACTTTGAAGAGCCTTGGTATCATCACCCCTTAACTCTTGTTCCACATGTAAAATAGACACATGCTTTGGGATATTTAGTTCTCTTCTTGATAAAGCTCTCAACAACGTTGATTTACCAATACCATTTTGACCCACGATACCATATCTGTGTCCAAAACTTAATGTCAATTGAGCGTCTGAAAGAATTCTTTGACCATCACCAACATATAAGTCAAAGGTGTCAATCTTAATATCTTTAGATTTACCGGCAGAGGAGCCAAATTCCAATGGATTGATTTCCAAGAAGAAGGAATCGTAGTCTTCATCTTTGGAATCATTGATTAATTTAGAAGCTTCATATTTAACAAATTTATTATTTCTCTTAGCCACTTTTCTGGCAATTTTCTGTTCAGCCTTCGCTAATTTCTTCAAATCGACTCTTGTTTCCATGTTTCTACCTGCATGTTCAATATCTGAAGAAAATCCTAATGCAGATAAAGAAGAATTAATGTTGGTATTAGTGTTGTAGTTTTGTAATACGTTGACATCAAGCAATCTTTTTGATGTGTCACCAGTAATTTCCATTTTGGTCTGATTCTCCTTTAATTGAGCGTCTAACTGTTCAAAGATTTGTTTAGATAAAGTTTCAATTTTGTCCTCTGCTGCACCAGCATCTACTAATAAGTCTGCTACAAACTTAACTTCCGAAACCAAATCTAACTGCTTACTCAACACTGCATCGTGCGTTATGTTTGACAAATGGTTGAAGTACCCGACAGCGTAATCGGTCACAATGGAATCGACATTTGCGGTTACCTTTCTCACTTGTGAATTTATAGTGGACATATTTTCTGTAATATTATTGGCTATGATATCTTTTCCACCTCTGACAAATAGTGCTATCAATATATATGTATATATGATCTAGAGAACTCAATTAATTGACGCACTTCGAGACTGTTAGTCCAATAGCTATTAAAACTGGACTCATCATAAGTCCATCTGGAATATTTGCGTTTACTATTCAGGTATTTTTTTCAATCAAAATTTCAGATTCGTATCTTGTTATAAAAAGATGAACCATTTAAAAAAACATACGCAATGAAGGAGCAACTAGCAGTCAGATGGGCACACGGGTAGTCGAACGGGCTGGAATAGACGTTGTTAGGCAGTGTGCGTGTGGCGGTTGGGTGGTCACTGCGTGTGTGGGAGCTACCGCAAAAACAAAAAGACTGCGCAAGCCCGGAATCGAACCGGGGGCCCAACGATGGCAACGTTGGATTTTACC
>JAJMDR010000085.1:0-19718 GCA_030573655.1 Cylindricascospora bacillispora
TTCAGATGTGGTTAGCCCTGTTGCAGCAGCTGTCTTGTGAGAGGAAGTACTACTCGTGTGTGGAGTAATCGTGGAAATAGGACAGTACGTAGTGTACACGGTCTCAACACCTCCTTCAGTCGTGGTTATCTCAGAGCGGGAGTACACTACACCTTCAGATGTGGTTAGCTCTGTTGCAGCAGCTGTCTTGTGAGAGGAAAGGATACCTGCTGTATCCGAAGATGTTACTTCTGATGAAGTATAAGTTTTGATGTTTGATAAAGAAGTAGCTGTACTGTTTTCCGGAAGATTAGACGTCCTTTCTGATGAAGAACTGACAGAGGAAGTGGATACGGTTCCTGAAGACAAATCTGTATTGATCAAAGTAGAAGTAGATGTGTGTTGAGCTGTGATAAACGCATTTGTTGTGGAAGAAATAGAAGCCTCTTCTGATAAGTTCACAGAAGAGTCATGTTTCTCAGAGCTACTTGGTGCAGTACTTAAAGCTGGCAAAAAGGTAGTGTGCACAGTGTCGAAACTTCCTTCAGTAGTCGTTAAATCAGTTTGTGAGTAGACAATATCACCAGATGTTATGGATTCTAGAACATTTGAACTTGATTCATTTGGAAGTGTAGTAACAGGTGCAATAGTTGAATACACAGTTTCTAAACCTGGCTCAGTAACATTGGACGAGGAAAGAGAGTAAATTAGTTCAGGTGAGGTGCTAATAATTTGATCTTGGCTAGAAGTTGAGCTCGCTGTGTTTGACGAATTACTCTCAGATGAGATATTTGAACTTGTAGAACTTGAAGAAACATCGCTGCCAGTTAATGATGAAACTTCCCCTGTAGACGAAACCAACTCTTCGTCAGTTGTTGTAGATCTAGGAGAAACATCGCTGCCAGTTAATGATGAAACTTCCCCTGTAGACGAAATCAACTCTTCTTCAGTTGTTGTAGATCTAGGAGAAACATCGCTGCTAGTTAATGATGAAATTTCCCCTGTAGATGAAATCAACTCTTCTTCAGTTGTTGTAGATCTAGGAGAAACATCGCTACTAGTTAATGATGAAATTTCCCCTGTAGACGAAATCAACTCTTCTTCAGTTGTTGTAGATCTAGGAGAAACATCGCTGCTAGTTAATGATGAAATTTCCCCTGTAGACGAAACCAACTCTTCGTCAGTTGTTGTTGTAGACCCAACATAAACAGGTAGTTCCATACTAGTTAGAGAACCTATAGTATGAAGTATTGTTGAAGTTGAATAATCAATTGAAGTTGTAGATGTAATTGTGGTTGTCGTAGTTGAAGTTATAGTTATTATTTCATATTCGAAAACATCATCTGTGGATGAGACTGTAACGAGCGACATAGAATCGCTTGAAGTCGTATAATCATTGGTTGTAGTAATACTATTTGTTGAGTCTTTATCAGAGGTTACAGTTGAATCCAACTCCAGGCTAGTGTCAAATGATGAGGTAGTCGTAGCATGATCGGTGCTCTCATATACATCTGAACTATAGCCCTTGGTGTCATCTGATAATGATGTTAAATTGTTAATACTAGACTCCGTAGAACTAGAGGCTGCAGAATCAATATCAGTTGAATTATCCTCATCCTCATTTTCAATGGAACTAATTGAAGTTGATGTTAGTACAGAACTAAATGTGGTGTCGGAGATAGTAGTGGTTGAAGGGCCGATTTCTGAGTCGTCTGTATTTGAGGAAAGTTCAAGATAGGTAGAAGAGCTCAAATCATCATATGGAGATGCATAACTTTCCGAGATCTCAGTGTCTGAAGTAGACGATAATGTTAAAGGATACAGTACTGGGGTAGATGGTAAAGTACCATTTGTTGATAATTCAGTGGCAGCAGCTATCGAAGTCAACGAAGCCAACAAACCAAAAACCAAAAACTTATTTATCATGGTTAGAGTAGTATATTCTGGTTGTTTGGGTTATTATATGACTTTCTTTCAGAATCACAATATAAAAGTTATATATATTACAAGTAAGAGATCAAAAAAGACAGGTCTTGCACTCTGATCTGATCTCAAATAATCTTACCTTTTATACTTTTCAAGTTGTTGATGATAGCACCGATAATGATGAGGTGTGATAAACACGGAACCACAGCCATGATTAAATAAACACGATAATGATTAAGTTAACTGATAAATTCAAAAGTCGTGTCTGGTCTTTTGGTTGTTGTTTTTTTGAGCAAGTATAATTCTGCATTCTTAATTCAATTCAATAGGATGTCTGCAGCAACGCAACTGGGAAATATCTGGAAGAAATAATTCCAATGAGAAATAATCCTTATTAGGTCAAAGCAAGAGATACACCTCGCCAGCAATCATGAAAATCTGTTGGGCCATTGTACCATACGAGCTCTAGAATTTGATCAAGAGTTTGGCCATGAACTGACGGTTGCGATCCGTTAGGCATGGCATGGCTGGTGCCGACTAATATTAAAACAAAACAGTCACCACCACTCCACACACATACACGCCCAGATCAGCTCAGACTCCACGCATGGAATACTACACCCAGAATGGGAGGCCTGACGTAGCTGCCGATCTTACTGAGTAATTGGTATGGCTGGTCCCACGCAGATGGCTGTGCCAATATCACATGGTGGAAGACGCGCTGGGTTCTTTTTTCATTTTTCACTTCTTTTCGGTCTTTTTTTCCTCTTAGAGCCTTCAGCTCGAGAATTCCTGGTCTACATTACATTGTTCATTGAAAATTGGACCTACACGGCGTATCTTAGTGAAGGATCGATCGTCAGCAACGGTTTCTAATCCTCGTCTTTTGTAACAGAGTGCTTGGCAAAAGATATCTCTATCAGGGAAAGTGTCTTGTTGTAGCGTTCGTGTTCGTGTTCGAGTACGTGTGGGTGTGTTCGTGTTCGTGTTGTCTGTAGGTTGGGTGGTTGACTGTTGGTGGGTGTCTCGTATGTTTAGAGTCTCCTACAACTCTTCCATCGTCATGTGAAACTAGTGCTGGAAACTTTAATTTCCACTTATAAGACAAGGGATTTTTAAGATTCAATCTGCTCGTTGAGTTTACTACTTCTGGATAAAGAAAATAATAGTTGTTCATTTATTGTTGTATTGTGCAAGCTTTTGAATAAGAACAGTTTGTTTTTTCCGTTGGACGTGGTGGAAAATACTATGGAAGTTGGGCTTATTTGGAATTTCGACCAACATGTTGGAACGTGCAAAGTATCGCAGAAACTTGGTCTCTCCAACGACTCTGTGTTGAAAGTTTCATTACCTAGTTATTCAAGAAGCTTAATCTCACTGATACTTGATTGGGAAGTCGATGAAGCGTTAGCCCCTTCGACAGTTTCTTTGTCGGCAAACACATGGTTGAAGGGTGGCAGTACTAAATGTCATTCCTCGTCATCCTTTATCTCCACTGGTTATCTAGAATTTATTAAGAAGAAGGAAGTTGATTTGCTAGAGTCTATCACACTAGGGTTACCTCCGGAAATCTACGACAAGTTGATGATATTAAATTCCAACGAGGAAATTTGGGAGTTTTTGAAAATTAAGCTTAATATTGTTGAAGATTCTACTATTTTCAATAATAACGTTTTTCTCGCGAATTGGTGTAAGATTGTGGATACTACCCCTAAACGTTATGGAAGGGTAGTTTTCAAGTCTACAAAGATTATTTTACTTAAAAATGCAACGTTATCTTCTGTTTCACAGAATTATGATGAAGGTTCCATCAAAATAGAGGGTTTGAAGTTTCCTATTCCTGATACTTTACTAGATTCTAAACTATCACCATTTGATAAAACTGTTTATGGGTTTGCATCCTTGGATGTATTGAAACTATTAAAAATTTCTCATGGATCTTTGGCTCGACTTTCAAATTCGCGAAATGAAACTGCCATTATAAGACTACACATATTATACTGTCCTAATGAATTTTCTAATCAAGATTGCAATACAATATATTTATCTCCAAGAATCATTAAACATTTCACAGATTTTAAGAATATTGAAGTACGTGAATGTGCTTATGGACTACATGATGTACAAGTGGCCTCATCAATTTCATTGGCAAGAATTGGTAGTTGGGATAATTCTCAAAAGATCTATCAGAATATTATTTTGCACAAACTAAAAGTTTTTTTCCAAACCTCAAATCGATTTCTATCAATTGACGATGATATCCCCATTCTATTTGATTCCAATCTTGCGAAGTTATATAATGATGATTTTGATAATTATTTGACGGATGATACTGATGAGGAACGAGACTCTTTGGTTTGGTTTAATATACAAGATGTAACTTTAGATGATCCATTATATAATGGACCCTTTGTTGTCGATCACAAAAGGACTAAAGTATTGACTTCTAATATTATATCAAAACCATTGATAAAAAAAACTCAGTGTGATTATCTTTCATATTATAACCTAGAAGCAATTTTCCCATTCCCAGAAGAACTGTTTCCATATGCAAAGAATTTAGCTAATATACTAAAAACTACTTTAAACTGTTCTTCTAGGGGTTTGAAGACTCACACTTCGATTTTAATTTATTCTAAGAATATGGGTTCGGGGAAAACTACTCTAGTGAAGCACATGGCTACAACTTTAGGATTTCATTTGTTGAAATTCGACTGTCTGTTTCTAATTAATAATCAGCATTCAATGGATTCGGTAACTAAATTCATTGGTTATCTTAAAGCCAAACTTGAAAGCGTTTTACCGTATGCAAATCCAGCGATTATTTATTTAGCTCATTTGGATACGATTTTAAATAATTCGTCTGATCCAAATGCCAGTCCTGAAGCCACAAAACTCTCCAGATCTATGAATATAGAAATCATTAATCTTATTAGTGAATTCACAACGGCATACCCAAATGCAGTATTTATTGGATCTTTAACAGATATAGATAATGTACCCAATCATGTTAGGTCACATATAATGTTCGAACTTCAAATTACCACCCCAAATGAAGAACAGAGAAAAGAAATATTCAAATGGTATCTATCAGATCATATTGTTAATAAATATTCTTTCCAGAATGCTCCCTTCTCGGTTTCGACAGCTATAAATTATTCCAAGTTAGCATTGCACTCAGCAGGGTTGACGCCTTTGGATATAAAGTCGATTGTTCAGAATGCCAAGAGTAGCTGTTATTTAGAAAGCAGCAAAGAACTACAAAATGGTCAAGAGCTTGTCCTTGGAATGGATGTGTTAATGAAGGCAATATCGGAGGCGAGGGACCAATTTTCTGCCTCTATCGGTGCTCCCAAAATACCAAATGTTACTTGGGAAGATATTGGTGGTATTGATCTTGTACGTGGTGAGATCTTGGATACGATCGACATGCCATTGAAGCATCCTGATCTTTTTTCATCTGGTATGAAAAAAAGAAGTGGTATATTATTTTATGGACCACCAGGTACAGGTAAGACCTTAATGGCCAAGGCAATAGCTACGAACTTCTCATTGAACTTTTTCAGTGTCAAGGGACCAGAACTATTGAACATGTATATTGGTGAATCAGAAGCGAATGTGAGAAATGTTTTTCAAAGAGCAAGAGAGGCAAAACCCTGTGTTATTTTTTTTGATGAAATAGACTCTGTAGCGCCAAAAAGAGGGAACCAAGGTGACTCTGGGGGTGTGATTGATCGCATAGTTTCTCAATTGTTAGCTGAATTAGATGGCATGAGTGCTAGTGGGGATGGAGTCTTCGTTATTGGTGCCACTAATAGACCTGACTTGTTAGATCCAGCATTGTTGAGACCAGGAAGATTTGATAAACTGCTATATCTTGGGATACCAGACACCAATGCGAAACAACATGATATATTGACAGCGTTGACTCGTAAGTTTACTTTATCCTCCGAAGTGGATTTGAAGAAGATTGCAGAAATATGTCCATTTAACTACAGTGGAGCAGATTTTTACGCGTTGTGCTCGGATGCCATGCTGAATGCCATGTCGAGAACAGTTGATCTAGTTGAGGAAAAACTCAGAAAACACAATTCAGAGAATAACGAGTTGTTGTCAATTTCACAATGGTTTGACAAAATCGCACAACCGCATGATTTGGACGTGATGGTGAATTCTGAAGATTTTGTGAAAGCACAGGAAAAACTGATCCCGAGTCTTTCCATGCATGAATTAGAACACTATTTGAGCGTTAAAGCTGGTTTTGAGGGGAAATAAAAATAGTTGTGAAACACGTTGCTTTTCTGTTTTTTTATGTTTCTACTGTACTTACTTAATAATATATGTTAATATATTCTTTTATGATATAAAAAAATACGCGTATGCTCCTTCAGTATCGCTATCGGATAGGTCTACTACATTCATTAGCTTTCTTGTGGTGATTCCGAGCGTCCGGACGTCCGCTGCGTTAAGAAACTACGAACAACTCGTGAACTGAAGAGAAATAAAAGAGGTGGTGAAACCTACGCTCTAAACAAAGACTTTCGTTTTCGAATATTGTTGTAGGTTAGTTCAGGCTATCAATCACTTCTCTATCTCAATAGAGAGATATTCGAGCTTTGGTTGTCTACACGAGAAGAAACGTTTACGCGTCACCTGTTGTTACCAAAACGTAAAAGTTAACGAATATCAATGAGAAAAGGCAGCTTTCTTACAAACCGGAAATGAAAACAAATGGGAAAAATATTTTGAACTCACGAGAGGAGTCCTCTAAGAATGTTGATTCCCAATGGGCATTTCTTCTGGTGGCAACTGAGGTAAAATATCTTGTAAAATCAGGAGGTGAAAGGTATCACATGACGGCATTTTCAAGAACTTGATGGAAGGAGAACCGATGGTATCAGCGTAACCAAAGCTTGAGAAAGCCAGTTCATTTTTTAGGCTTGCCAAAGATTGGGAACTAAGTCATGAGTGGTCTCGAAAACGTAGAGCCAAAATTACTATCATGATTGTTGCTTGCCGGAGGTGCAAAGGAAAAAAGAGGGCGTGGGGAGATGGTTCTTAACAGCCGTCTACGTAGGGAGACAATGGGTCCTCGATGTCTCCATTACTCATAGCTAGCCGAACCAGCTCGATCCTGTCGTGTGCAGACAACTGTATTCCTCCCTTCCAGTGGGGGGCCAGTGGGGGGGACTTGCCGTGTTAACACGGCAAATATGTTAGCGCCGTCCAGCTAAAATTGTGGTAATGATTTTCTGCCATCATTATAAAAACTGTGGCCCAAATTTCTCGAAGTAAAATTTTTTTTGATCTTCTCTTGACATAAAACGACTTGAAAAATAAAAAATAAGTCAACGACGGCGCCACACCTTTGTTATGAAGAAAAAAGAAAACTGTGGAAACACACAGGTTAGTTAGATTAGGTAAGCTCCCTCGCTGGTGTATTGGCAAGCCAGTGTTGAGGAAGATATATATAAAGGAGGAGCAATGCAAGTGGGCAGGATGGAAGGTCCAGAATTGTACGGTCTGGTGTGTCTTGCAAGCTGATGAGACAACAGTGACAAAACATTCATACGGTGAGTCTATAGGATTTATTATATTTGGCGTCTATAACAGTGTTAGAATTGGATTCTCTCAACAGAATTTTATATTCCTCCAATTCGTAGTCCATATATATTTCAAGACAGAAATAAGTTGATTGTCTTTAGCCTCAACTGCTAACGCTAATAACATTATGTTCTCTCGATTTACGAAGAAGAAAGGTTCCGATGCCTTTGAAGGTACTGGAAACGTCTCTGAACATTCTACTTTGGAACAAAGCAGTTCTTTTGACAGCGAACAGCAGCATTTCCCTCTTAAGTCTTCAGGGAAGGATGAAACTGTAGATGTGACTTCATCTGTGGGTGAAGAAGAATGGGATGACGGGAATATGTCTCCCGATGATAATATTCGTGAAGATTTAAGCAGATCATTGCAGCCACGTCACGTGAATATGATTTCCATTGCGGGAATCATTGGTACTGGTCTTTATCTGTCGACATCGAAGTCATTGCACACTGGTGGTCCAGCTTCGTTGTTTATGAATTATTCTATTATTGGTGGTGTTGTCTATTTGACATTGTTATGTCTAGGTGAAATGTCAACATTTATGCCAATTAGTGGGTCATTTTGTGCATATGCGAAGAAATTCGGGTCGGACTCATTTGCCTGTGCCTTGATGTGGAATTATTGGTTTAATGATGCTGTGTCTGTGGCAAGTGATTTGACTGCGTTGCAGTTGGTTTTAGATTACTGGCGTACATCTGATCACCACTTTCCCTATTGGGCCGCCTCGATTATATTTTGGTTTTTCGTTTTATTTTTGAATGTCATTCATGTTAGACTGTATGGTGAAGCAGAATATTGGTTAGCCCTGTTAAAAGTTATTGCCATTATCATATTTTTCGTCATGTCGATTATTGTTAATGTAGGTCATAACCCGCAACACGAATACATTGGTTTCCGTAATTGGACGCATGGTGAAGCTCCGTTCGTCCATGGTTTCAAAGGTTTCGTAACATTGTTCGTCAGTGCCAGTTTTGCATACGGTGGTACTGAATCCATAACCTTAACTGGTGGCGAAACTCATAACCCAATTAGAAACACGCCACGTATTGTTAAAACAGTGTTTTATCGTATTTTAGTTTTCTACGTGCTTTCCACATTTTTCATTGCAATGAATATTCCATATGATTATCCCGGCTTAGCTACTAAATCTGTCATGACTTCGCCTTTTACTTTGGTATTCCAAATGGCTGGTACCAAAGGTGCAGGTTCATTCATGAATGCGGTTATATTGACAAGTATTATAAGTGCATGTAATCACGCTTTATTTGCTGGAAGTCGTATTATGTATAATATGGGACTTGAAGGCTACTT
Organism: Cylindricascospora bacillispora; assembly: GCA_030573655.1. NCBI lineage: Eukaryota > Fungi > Ascomycota > Saccharomycetes > Saccharomycetales > Saccharomycetaceae > Cylindricascospora > Cylindricascospora bacillispora. Next base: position 8,821 of record JAJMDR010000085.1, read on the forward strand.
GCCAAGGCGTATTGTTTCAAGAACTAATAGATATAAAGTTCCTTATGTGGCTGTCTTAATTACTTGGGCAGTCGGTGGGTTATGTTTGGGTGCAAGTTTCATCGGCGCCGGAACTTTATGGACATGGTTACAAAATATTGTCGGTGTTTCTAATCAAATTGCTTGGTTATGTATTGCTATAACATCGATTAGATTCAGAAAGGGTCTAGCTCGCCAAGGGAAGACACATGAATTGACTTTTGTAAATTGGACCTACCCATATGGGCCTTATTTCCTAGTTGTTTTTGTTTCGTTTATTATTCTAATTCAAGGTTGGTCTGCATTCGATCCTTGGAATGTATCAAATTTCTTCTCTGTCTATTTGGAGTTATTTGTGTTTCCAGCATGTTATATCCTATGGTGGATATATAAAAGGGATTGGTTTGTCAAATATGAAGATATGGACTTCATTACCGACAAATATATACCATCTAAGGAAATAATAGAACTTAATGAACATTTGGATAACCTAAAGGGATCTAAAAAAATAACACAAATATTTCATGATTATGTCATGTAATATTGTGGTACTGTTTGTTTGTTCTTTTGTTTGGCCTTTTTCTGCATATTTTACAGTCACTTTATACTATTCTTTCATTTCAGTGTCTAGTACGTCAATTAATGATTTCATATTTGTATAGTACTTCCTATATTTAATAAATATTCTAATGTAATTCTAATACTTTAACTCAGTGTTTTCTACATGATAGGCTTGATAGCATTGTGTCCAGATTTGGTGTTATTTTTTTTTAAAGGGCTCGATATCAAGATCTACAGAAACACTTTCATGAGGGTTGATCCTAAAAGGGGGCGAGGGCCTAGTGTAGCAATTAATTTGCCTTTTGGTTTATGGATTGAGATAGGCTGGAAATGGGAGTCTTTGCCTTGATTTTGTGGCCGTTCTAGAGGTTGTTATTTTTTTGACGTCTTTTTTTTCAATTTAAACGATAACATATTTCTTCGACCCATTGATGCCTTCCAGGGGAACAAGATCTCCGTTTTTTACAGCTGAAATATTTACACGGAGTTGCGCCGCGCTACAACTTGTACTGCAAGACAGCTGGATTTGATAACTTATTAAGGCAAATAGTTTCAATAGACGTCCCTGCAAACTGAGCTAAGGATACAATTGGCTCCTAGAATTTCAGTATATTCCTAGTTATGTTAACAACACAAGGCCACGAAGTAGGGGAGTGGGCATTTGTGATATAGTTGCAAAAGGTATAAATACTCACTGCTCGTAATTGTAGTTTCGATTGAGTTCTTGTCCTCAATTCTAATTATATAGTAATAATAAAAAAGCAACAAGCAACAATAGCATAACAACATTATAAAAAACATTAAGAAACAAATCAAAAAATGAATAACAACAGTTCAACGTCTGGATCTGTTTTGACAGACCCTTCTTTGAAAAATGATGATTTCAAAGAATTCAATGAATCCAATGAATCCAATGAATCCAATGGCCAATTGGGTGACAATTCTCCTCCAGAAATCCCCAAAAAGCCTGCTTCCGCTTACATGCTAGTCTCTCTGCTCTGTATCATGGTTGCTTTTGGTGGGTTTATCTTTGGCTGGGATACCGGTACTATTTCTGGTTTTGTCGCTCAAACAGACTTTGTCGAGAGAATGGGTTCTTTGAACTCTGACGGTGAATATTATCTATCCAAGGTTAGAACTGGGCTAATTGTTTCCATTTTCAACATCGGCTGTGCCATCGGTGGTATTGTCTTGTCCAAGTTGGGAGACATGTACGGCCGTAAGGTCGGCTTGGTCTCTGTGGTCGCCATCTACGTCGTGGGTATCGTTATTCAAATCACAACGATGAGCAGCTGGATCCAATACACTATCGGCAGAGTTGTCTCTGGTCTAGGTGTTGGTGGTATTGCTGTGTTATCCCCAATGTTGATCTCCGAAGTCTCCCCTAAGCACTTAAGAGGTTCTCTAGTCTCCTGCTATCAATTGATGATCACTGCCGGTATCTTTGTCGGATACTGTACCAACTATGGTACCAAAACCCACACTAACTCCATCCAATGGAGATTGCCCTTGGGTTTGGGCTTTGTTTGGGCTTTGTTTATGGTCGGCGGTATGTCATTTGTTCCTGAATCCCCAAGATACTTGGTCGAAAAGGGTAAGATCGAAGAGGCCAAGCGTTCAATTGCAACTTCTAACAAAGTCAGTGTCGATGATCCAGCTGTTTTGAGTGAATTAGAAAGTGTCCAGGCAGGTGTTGATGCTGAAAGATTAGCTGGCTCAGCTTCCTGGGGTGAATTATTTTCTACCAAAACCAAGGTGTTCCAACGTGTTGCTATGGGTGTCATGATCCAAGCATTACAACAATTGACCGGTAACAACTACTTTTTCTACTACGGTACTACTATTTTCAACTCTGTTGGGTTAAACGACTCTTTCCAAACCTCTATTATCTTAGGTGTTGTAAATTTCTTCTCTACATTTTTCGGTATCTACTTCGTTGAAAGATTTGGTCGCCGTACATGTTTACTATGGGGTTCTGCAGCCATGACTGCCTGTATGGTTGTGTTTGCCACTGTTGGTGTCAAAGCTTTATGGCCAAATGGCAAAGATGGTGAATCTTCTAAGCCAGCTGGTAACTGTATGATTGTCTTCACCTGTCTATATATCTTCTGTTTTGCTACCACCTGGGCTCCAATCCCATTTGTTGTCTGTTCTGAATCTTTCCCATTGAAAGTCAAGTCTAAGTGCATGGCCCTTGCGCAAGCTGCCAACTGGATCTGGGGTTTCTTGATCGGTTTCTTCACGCCCTTCATTACTGGAGCTATTGACTTCTACTATGGCTATGTCTTCATGGGCTGTTTATGCTTCTCCTACTTCTATGTCTTCTTCTTTATTCCAGAAACAAAGGGCTTGACTTTGGAAGAAGTCAACACCTTATGGGAAGAGGGTGTTTTACCATGGAAGTCTGCTGCATGGGTTCCACCATCTAGAAGAGGTGCTGACTATGATGCAGCTGCCTTGGCACATGATGACAAACCTTTCTACAAGAGAATGGTTTCTAGAGAATAGATTATTAATTGCATTTTTTGATTTTCAAAGCAATAACATTGTGCACACCTTCAAAATAAAAGCATAATTGAATTCGATCTAACTAGATTGAAGTTAGAATTGACAGATCTTGTGTATATTGTTTTCAGTATCCTTAAGAAAAAAAATTTGGTTTAACTATAAAGTTTTGATATATAAGACTGTATTAATTACATAATGTTGTAAAACATGCTTTAACTTTTATTTTTTTCAACCTAATTCAATTTTTATGTTTAGCTTTTAAAAAACATTTAGCCAAAATAAGTCTGTATAAACTATAGAGAAATATAAATAAATACTAGTGGAAATGCCTGAATGTCAATCAAGGAAGAATCTTTGCTAATAAATATGAGCGTCCTTATTACAAATCAAATCACCAAAGAACATGATTTGAACAGTTTTATATCTTTATCATATTGGGAAGCTTTCTGGGCATATATTTTTAATATTTTAGAGTTCAATATCTGTGTTCCATCTATATCGCAAAGAACACTTATGAGGAAAATTGGCCCATGGTGTTCAGACTACGTCAAAAGTATAATTTCATTAGAGCAATCCGAGAGGGATCATGAAAGTTTCCGGGTAATAGATGTTTTGTGATGCACAGAGTAGATAATACAAGAGATATTCGTATTATTATTATTGAGGAGAGAATTACTTGACATTAAATTCTCTGACAGAGACTACAATCAGAACACATACACAGTAGAAAAACAATCTACATGTCAGTTCGGTGGAGAATCATTGTGAAGAAGAAATCGAATTGACTTGAAAAACCAAGGACCAGTTATAATGGACATGAAAATGTATTCCTACAACTAACCAGGAGTCTAAGATATTCTAATAAATACAAATGTAAATAAAAGAATAACGTAACGATATTTGATCAAAACAACTGGATGAAAGCTTGCATTATGTCATCCGTGTAGTACAGCAGAAAACGCTTCTTCCTATACGTATATAGATCTATATATATATCTGACATTGTAAAATAACACTCGTTCAGTGGAATAGCCTATGTATAGTGCATTGTTTAAATGGGCGTATACAACTTTGTGTATATAATTTGAATTCAGCCAGAAGTTCTAAACAAGGTTATCAACCGGAATGTTACAATCTGGAAGATAAAAGCTTGTCTTTGAACTTCTTAGAGAGCACATAAATATTTATTAAAGAGCTTTCAACCTATTTTTAATAATGAATAAAAATCGTTTGTGTATATCAATAGATATAATCACCTCTAAATAATATCATCTCTTTTCGTTCTTTTATATACAACAGCAGATTTTAGTGCTCATATTTCATTCAAACAACTGTTGATGACCGAATATATAATGGATATACATTTTCAATTACAAACATTTGTGAAGAGGCTTTCATTATCATTTCTCTATAAGAATTAGCTTGGACAGCACCAATACAGAATTTCTAGGATTCCACATCTGCATATAGCAACAAATTTGAGCATCTCAGAATTATCTAACACTGCATCCAAGCGTGAAAACGCTAAGTTCATTTAGCCTGTCCATTTCGTAATTCTACAGATTGGACACGAAGGTTTTTTATAGTTCTTCCCTAATTAGTGTTTTATAGTATAATATAGAGAGTCAGATCACATGTTAATATAGTTTTTATGAGGAGAGTAAGAAAATTAATGAAATTTTAAAAATGCCAAGCTCATGAAAAAAGGCGAAGAGCATTTGATTACTTGCTCATCACTAACAATAGCTGACCATAGCGAACATATAAGCGTTCAATAATTATTGCCTTGGTATACAACTATTTAACTATAATACAAAGCATAATTTAGCACAGTGGCCTGTCATTTATTAAGACATCAGAAAATATCAGACCAAAATAGAGTAGTTTGATATTTTGATATTCCAGTGCGCGTGTTTTTATACGCATCAAAAAGTTGACATATATTTTAAACTGTTAATTTACTATTGGATATCATGAGTGTCACCCGCACATCTACGGTCTTCCCTCTAAGGCATCCAAATATAGTGGATACCCAACAATCCATAAAAGTGTTTGTTATTGACTGATTTTAATTTAACGCTCATTCAAATTCATGATCTTTGAGGTTATTAGTTATATGATTCCTGAAATCATTTCTAATTTGAGTTCACTATGTCTAGCAATCCGGAATGAAAATCCAATTCTTGGTATAGTAGGACATTTAAATTAAAAACAGTAACTTACCCCCACCCCTTTAATTTTCTAATACATCACACGTAAAAACTGGTTGGCTTTAGGATAATCATCCGTATCATACTGTTAAATATGAACAGAGGATTTCATACGGCAAAAAGAAAAAATTAAAAAATTCCTGTACCTTAATTTGGTCTCCTCATAGTTCTTAATAGAATTTTATAAACTCCAGAATCACAGCATGTCTAGAAATTCCAACTTAAAACTGACCAGGATTTATCATTTATTTTCAGGAACATATACCATTCTCCTACAGCATTATATCACAATTGGAGTATCAGAAATGCATACATCCTCGGCCTGTAGAAGCTAAAGGAAAGACAGGATGACTTTTCATTTATCTGCCCTCGAATTTTTCCTTTGTCGTCTGATTTCAGATGGAAGTATTGGTATATCTACTAATTTCTCCTCTTGTCACCTGCTGACGATTAACTGGTACACTAGCGCGAGAAGGTATGTTTTAAACATGGCTTGTTCTCACAAATATTACAATACATAGTAATGCAAGGTTGCTTTCCGAATCTACCAACATATTCTTGTATTTCCTACACAAGCTATCCTCGCAATTAAAATAAAATCCGTCTGTAAATAAAATTATGAGAGATTTATTTTAATTTTGATGAACTACTAATAAAAACATCGCGTGTACCTAACTAAGCAGGCCATGCACTATGGTGCAGTCTTTATCCGAAATTGATAGCAGTTGGTGTATGCTTCCCCTTGGAGATTGTTGTAACCTCACATGAATATTACGGAACGAAAAATCCGCGACAATTGTCTCGCATACTTTATTAGGGAAATGGCACAATAATTATGTGTTTATGTCAACCCCTTAACCTGAGAAAGTCAAAAGTTGATTTATATCATGTTATCAAAATCTTTCAAAATATGCTCTTAGTTTGGCTTTACTTGTGACAAGGCATTGTTTGTCCAGAACGATCCGAGATCCCTAGACATTCTTACAGAAATATGCACTATCGCCGGATTATGACATGATTAATACTACGTTTTGTGTCGTCTTTTTAATATTTTGCATGGTTCAGCCTTCACTGTCAATATATGGACAAGCTGGTCAGGAAAAAAAAGAAACGACCAATTAGAGTACGCAATATCAATGATGAACTATGGAACCACTTACAGAATTGAGGAAACGCCAATTAGTAAACCAAACAACAAGAATCGGAATACGTTAAAAAGAAACGCGACAACTAACAGAAAGAATAAACAAAAAAACAAATCAACAAAGCTCAAAATCAGACAAGGAAAAACAGTTTATTAATAGAAAAACTAAGAAGAACTATGACTGTCCGCCTGTTTTCACTAATGTTTAGGATTATCGTTATATTTTAATGTACAAGATGAATCACAAGATTTTTTTTATTTGGCTATATATGGTGATGACATACATTCTTGCTATTATACATTCTAGAACATGAACCGATGCTATTGTAAGTTTGTTTACATTGTGTAGAGAGCCCCACCCCCTCCCACCTACCCAAAAAAAGAATTAAATGCTTATTCTCTATTTCCATATTGTTATTGTAGACAAACTAAACCGACCACTTTTTTTTCCTTTTTTTTTTTTTAAATTGGAGAATGTACTATTTGTAAAATTGGAGACAATTAGGAGAATGGCTGTACAACGCCGTGTCGCTTTAACCATAATATACATTTTAAAATTGAATTTTAACTTGGTACAAGATTCGTTAAACCTCGGGGATAAACTCTCCCAATTTTCTTTTTCCGTCGAATTTTTTTAGTCAATTTCCCCGAGATATCTTAGGCACTGCCCATTTTCTTTGTCAAAACTAAAAGGGAGAACTAAAAAATCCGCTACAATGATTTTCTAAGTCATGGTTATTACCTAATAGGACAAACATCTACTATTCCGTCTAGACAAAGGAAAACAGCATATACATATATTGAAGTGTATGGGATTTTTATGGCATATTTGACGGTCAGAATCCAAGCTCTTCTCAAAGACCATCGCGTAGCCAACGTGTGCAAGTTTCTCCAGAGATTTTGCAGTGCTATTTCGTGTCTATTACTACAAGAGCCTTTGAGCGTTTTTATCGGGAGCATCTCTTCTCCCCATCAGCTCCTCTTGGGCAAATTTCGAGCTCCCACACGAGGTTCAACGAAATCTTCTCGTTAAACGAGTTGGTCTGCGGGTTTGGCATGTTAACAGCCGTTGCTCGAGGTCTCATTGTTCTGTTTGTGATATTAGGCATCCAAAAGACAAAAAGATCTTTAGCAAGTGCAAATGTGGCCCAACTCGAATGCCGTTCTATTATTATCTTAAGATGCTATAATGCTACCATCCTCATTATATCGGATGAAAACAAAACTTTTTAAAATTTCTTGTTTTTATTTTTATGCCACGCAGCCATTGTATTCACCTCTCAAGAATATTCAAGCACCACAAACAGATCATGATGTGTTCTTCATATTAAATCCTTTTTTATGGAAGAATTTATTCGGAAACTTCAAAGGACATACTAATTTTACTAGATTTTATTGATTAAATATTGATTAATTAATCAAGTAAAATTAGTAATCAATCAATCGATCAATCAATAAATTAATCAATTAATTAGCTTTCCCGTCTATGAAGACAACACCTTTTATTATTTTTTGTTTGTTTATTTGGGTGGAAGTACATACCTTTAGAAAAGCGTTGCTTAATTCGGGTTGGCGACCCTCCTTTTACATTACTACGGTCTTTTTGTTACTCTTAATATTTCCCAAGCTTTTCCACATACTATTGTCTTTTTCATTTAATCAGTTATTACAATAAAATATTTTCGATATATATAAAGCTTATTTTCGATGTTCAAGTTCTTTGTCCCTTTACTATATCTTTCATATAGAATAGGTTCAAGCAACTATTTATACGAACAGGAGGTTTTTTGTACATATTATAAATTAGTATTATCCTCAACCCCATATACTACTAGATACTCCGGTTAGAATAATAATTGATACCAATTTCAGAATAGAAAAATATCATTGAGGCAATACAATTCTTTTCGGTCAGAGATCCAAAGAAGCTATTACATCTTGATTTTCACACTGAAAAATAAATCTTCCTCACCACAAGCACGTGATATTAATTTTTAAGCGAGAAAAATCAAACTATAGAATTCATATACAGCCCTATTAAAATTTATTTATGGCAGTTCGTACTACAATTTCATGGATTATTATATCCATAGTTGCGACACTTCTTGGAGTGAATTCTTTAGTCATCTCAAATGATACAATAGTAACAGGTGGTGCAACATACAATGAATTCGTATACGTCAATCCTTCCATTTATTATGCATTGATTCAAGGAACTTCCTGGACCTTTAATAATAATCTCACAGTTACAGGCCGTTTGTATTGTGGAACAGGTCCTTCGAGTGCCAACTTTGTATTTAGTATCCCATCGGGACCTGGGTTCAGTAACTTAGGTTATACAGTAGTAGACGGTTCCAATACAACTGCAACCTCGTCATTTACTTTTAGCGGTGATAATTTTTCTAATACAGGTATGTTCTTTGTCAATGGTAGAGACGGGTCTTCCCTGACCATTTCTGCCACAAAGTATATTACATTGATGAATTATTTTTCATGCCAATTTGTAGGAACTGCACACAGTTCAACATGTGCCATCAACACTGTAGGCGATGTTACCTATAATTCAGGAACTTTGTGTCTACGGAACTCGAATTATTTTACCTCTGCACAAATTATCGGTGGTGGGTGCATTGTCATAGCTTCAGGTGCGGCATTAGTTCAAGGAAAGGCAGTTATAACTCCACAAACGATATTTTTGTCAGACCAAACTTCAGTATTAGTTGCCAGTACTTATGGTAATGGCATGGTGGTTAAAGGATTTGGTAATGGTAATATGATCGGTTTCGTTGATGGAATGGGGTTTTGGGAATATGACGGACTTAACTTAAAATTACAAGGTGGTTTTTTAAATACTCGTTCAGCGAAACTTTATGTTGGTCCTGGATATGACAGTTCAAAATTCCAATCAACTACTATTTCTTGGTCTGGTTACAGTACCAAAGGTGTCATGTATCCAGATGCACCACCAGATTCAAGTAGACCTGCAGGTTGTTCACCCTGTTACCTACCAACCTGGTTTGATTTTGTTCCTGCTCCAATTACTACCACTTTTACCTCAAGTTCTGAACCGGTTTCAGAATATATTTCATATTTTACTACATATGATTCAAACGGTGCTCCAATAACTGGTAGTTCTGTTACAGTTTTTCCTCCATTATCTGTTCCACCTCCATACCTCACAACTGACAATACAACATCCATAACTGAACTCATTTCATTTTATACCACTGTCAACAGCGAAGGTAACGCTATAGTTGCTGCCACAACGTCCACATATTCTGATTTTAGTTTACCACCTCCCAGATTGACCACTTCTACTGCCTCCACTCGTACTGAGACAGATTTGGTGTCCTATTTCTCAACCACCGATGCATTTGGAATGGCCGCTACAGGTACAGTAACATCAGTTCTCTATTCATTTTTTATACCAGAACCTTATACAACGACTTCAAGTGATATTATTCATGAACAAACAAATTATCTTTCGTTCTACTCTACTACGGATCAATATGGTAACCCTGCTACGGGTACTTATATTTCCACTATAGTTTCATTTGTGCTACCTCCACCCTATACTACCACCTCCACTGATTCAACTCATACAGAAACCAATTATTTTTCTTTCTATTCAACTACTGATAGGTTTGGTAATACCATAACAGGAACATCCTCTACCAAATTAGTATCATTTATCATACCAGAACCAACATTTTTAACAATCAGTGATTCAACGCACACGGAAACCCAATACTTGTCGTACTATATTACAACTGATAGATATGGAAACTTGGCCACAGGAACACAATATTCAAAAGTGTATTCGTTTATACTACCACCACCATGGACCACCACTACCTATGGTCCTGGAAAAACTGGTACAAATGTTGTGTCATATTTTTCAACTACTGATGAATATGGTAACTTAGCTACTGCAACTACTACAGTGCAAATAACTTCTTACATTATACCGCCACCTTATCTAACAACATCAACTGGGAATTTCATCACAGAAACCCAATATCTATCGTTCTATTCTACCACAGATGAATACGGAAACCCTGCAACCGGTACACAAGTTAGTAGACTAATCTCATTCATTCTTCCATCACCAACATCCATTACATCAAGTGATTCAACACACACAGAAACTAATTATTACTCCTATTATATAACAATCGATGAATATGGGAACTTGGCTACTGGAACTACTTCGTCTCATGTCATTGTAATCCCACCAACTACTATCCTTCCCACTATATACACCACGACTGTCACCGGTGTGTCCACGACGGAGACCGATGTTGTGTCCCTGGTGACCACGACCGACTCCAACGGCGAGACGACCTCGTACTACACGACGTCGAGGGTGAGCTCTGAAAGCGTGCCGGACGTGTACACCACGACTGTCACCGGTGTGTCCACGACGGAGACCGATGTTGTGTCCCTGGTGACCACGA
>JAJMDR010000086.1:0-19333 GCA_030573655.1 Cylindricascospora bacillispora
CTTGAATATTATTCTTGATGACTATAATAAGGAACCGTTGACTTGGGATGTTAAGATTCAGTTACAAGGCCTACCAGGTAGAGAGGCTGGTAAGAAGATAATCGAGCATTATAAATTGCCCTTAGATGTAATTGCATTGGAGAAAAAAAATGTTGAAGTCCAAACTGGATTATGGAAGAAAGCCGGGTTTTTACCTGGTGCTATTGAGTTATTAAGATACTTGAAATCTAGGAATATTCCTATTGCTCTTTGTACTTCATCCACTATCGTTAAATATGAGGGTAAAACTAAATATTTAAAAGAAGGGTTTGACCTATTTGATGCAATTGTAAGATTCGATGATCCAGAAATGGATGGTAAAAGAGGCAAACCATTTCCAGATATTTGGCAAGTTGGTTTACAAAAATTAAACAAAAAATTCCAAACAAACATAATCTCGGAAGAATGTCTAGTCTTTGAGGATGGCGTTCCAGGTGTAAAATCAGGTCTATCTTTTGGCGCACATGTCATATGGGTGCCTCATAAGGAAGCACGTCCGTTCTTGGGCGATACAAATGCTATTTTGGGTAGCCAAGGAGAACTACTCGGTTCGTTAGAAGAATTTTCAAAGGATAAGTATGGTTTATAGTCTTTTTTTCGTAAAATGTTGTTTTGTATATATTTTTATAATGAACAATGAATGGACTGACGAAGATAGTTTTTAAGCGCTTTCTTGGAAAAATTTCGAGAGAATCGAACACCAATTAAGGAACTATTCGGAAACATAAGATATACAAACCTACCCTGCAACTAGATAGTATGGTAAATATAGGAGAAATATTTTAGGTTTACGAAAGAACTTAACAAACGCATTGGGAATAAATAAATACCTTTAGCTAACATTCGGAAATGACAGCGGAATCGTCAGTTTTCAATCAAATAAAGCCATCGTGTGTAAATCTCTCCAAATATGCATTTATGGCCAGGGAATCCTTTGATCCAAATTCCAAAGATTTATTGGATGCATTGAAAGATCTAGAGTATAGATTATCTGATTTTGAAACAGGCAGCCTATCTCAAAAGATTGCAGATTATGTATTTGTACCGATTAGCAGTCTTTTTAAACAGGAATCATTGGGCCCTACACAAACGGAGTATGTGCTTAATATAATTACACAATTACTAAGGTTGTGCTGGTCATCTAAGGGAACTTTTGAAAAAACTTTAGCTGAGCAGTTGTTACCTATTATGACATTCATAGTAAGCCCCGACAAGGATAACATTACTTTAAAGAAAAGATCAACTGATTTCAAATTATCAAGTTGTAAGGCATTCTCAAGTTTCCTCAATTCATTGAATGAACAAGATTATGTAGAGGAGTTTTTTTCTTCCAATAAACCTCAGTCACTAGCACCACTAGGGCATTTGGTAACACTGTTATTGGAGTTATTAACGGAAGAAAACTCTGATACAAACGTGCAATTAGAAAGTCTTCATACGCTAAGATTACTTTATACCTCTATTATTACAAGTGGAGAAATGTTGTCATACATTTTACCAGGAAATGTATCAAGCTTTAGTAAAATACTTGCAGCCCCTGGTGTGTCAGTGAATTGCAAGGTGACAATTTTAACATTAGAAGTCTTAAGTCAAATCCTTCTTAGAGTTTATGATGATACAAGTTTACAAATTGTGGATCGTAAACTAACAGATCTTCAGGATTTGGAAGTACATACAGATAATATTAGAAACCAGAAAGTGGAGCTGAATACCAAAGAGATTGATTTACAGCAATTCAAAAATCAAAGAATTCATAGAGATACTAGTTGGTTGAATGCCACTTCATCCCAAGTCAAAAGGGCTTTCGAAGCATTTATTCCACGGTTAATAATGCGAGCAAATAACGAAATTAATATGAAACTGGCTCAAGTGATATCTAATTTCCTCGATGTATGTCCTAAATCCTTAGATAACTGTTCCTATCTTTTTGTAGAAACGTTGTTGTCTTTACAACAGGATTTAAAGTTTCAACTAGCATCATATGAACTCATAGTAACAGCCATTATCAAGAAACATACAAATCATTTTAATAACATTATTCACTTTGAGCATACAAATAATCTCGATTCTCTGTTGTTTGGATTGTCCAAGGTAGTTAATAATTCTAACTTGATAAAAGATACAATAAGTTCCCTAATAGAAAGTATGATCTTAAGCATTGACCAATATAACCTCAAGTCAAGTAAGAGCAAAATAATTGAAGAATCTGCAACAGTGGCCATCTCAGATGATCTATTCTTGAATAATAATATTATTGTTCGCCATAATCTAGCAGTATCCTCTCTAGCTATTTCTGAACCAATGGGGAAATCGTTAGATAGCTTTATAGAAGGTGTTGGGGGACTTATTGAAGGAGGGGATGTCCTGGATCATATAATTGATAGGACTTTAAATTCAGATATGGTTACCGATAATGTATCGACCAAGGCAATTGTCTTATGGATTGCTTCACATTTAATAATGGGGAATAAAAATAAGATAACCAAAAATAATGAATTCTTAAAATTAGATAATTCACTTGATAATATTCCTGAAGCCTGCTATAGCATTTTAGAATACGCGAATGAATTGTTTCAACAGATAACTACCTCATCAGAAGGACGCATTATGACCAAGAAAGAAGAATCAGCTCTCTGTATGTCATTATCAGCCATTGATATGATGTGTGGAATAATGAAAAGTGAGTTTCGTAATGAGCTTATTGATTATTTGTACATTGTAGTAGAAAGTTTAGCCTCTTCATCTTCAATTATCCGCGAGGTAGCCCAGCATTGTGCCATAACAATATCCGGCGAACTTTATAGTGGATCTATTCAAGAGATGATATTATGCAATGTTGATTATTTGCTTGAAGCCGTGTCTGTTAGACTAAATCTTGGGTTAACAGAAAGAGTCACCACAGTCCTGACAGTAATTTGTCAAATAGGTGGATATAACATTATCGCTAATTTTACTGATGTGCTTGAGACTGTATTTAAATTGCTTGATTATTATCACGGATATGCTGATTTATGTTTACAGTTCTTTCTGTTGTTTGAACAAATAATAAAGAGCATTGAAAAAAAATACGTCGAACCGCTTAAGGGCAGATCAGCATTAGGTAATGAGCATTTGGCGACTTCTGGATTTAGTCCATGGGGGTTAAGAAACGAAGATCAAATAGTTCTTCTAATGGATAAGGAGGCGAAAAGGCTAGATGAATTAGAAGATGACTATTTAGAGAAAGGTGGACCCCAAAATTTCCAAGAGTATTTTGATTCTAAATTTAAAGAGATGGATAGTGATGATGAAGACGAAGAGGACATATTCTCTAAGGTGGATGGGGAAAATGAGAATCGACAACCTGAAAAAACTGATGAGGAGGAAAAATGGGTTTCTCCTATTCCAAGAGATACATATAGGTTGTTACTAAAATTTTTAGGGTATGGGCATAAATTACTCTTTCATGAATCAAAACCTCTTCAGGTCCAGATTCTTCATGTAATGACTATGCTATTTCCAATTTTGGCAACTCAGCATGAATCTCTCCTTCCTCAGGTGGCAAGCGTGTGGGATGTGGTAGTGAAATGTAGTAACTCAACAGACTATTCAATTGTCATTCCAGCAGGGAAATGTCTTCAAGAAATGATACGACACAGTGGTGATTTTATTAGTAGGAGGTTTATAGAGTTGTGGAATAACTGGCAAAAAAATAATGTTGCACTAAGAGAAATTTTTAAACATCGTAGATCTTCTATGCCTAAAATCCAAAGCAATAGCATCACAAAAAGTATATCTTATGATTTGAGTTTTCCACCTGTAACATTGGCCGCATTGACAAACATATGTGATGTTTTGTTGAGTGGTTTAGAGATAGCAGAATATATGATTCCAGAACCGGTCATGGAGGACATGTTGTCCGCATGTCTTTTAGTTATCCAAAAGGATAGGCTGGTGAATTCGTCTTCTCTATTGGTTGGTGATATATGTTACGGATTATATCACGCTATTTAACATATTATTAAGTATTAAAGATAGTTCAATAAGGACAGACCCCTCAATAGTTCTAATAAGAATACAAGTCTAGAATTTCGTTTCATACACATAACTTTCCCTAGGAAATTCGATCCTTGGGTTCGTTCACTTACAATACAAAAACATCCTCCTTCCTTACACACACATAAATATTTGTGCCTGCAGGTTTCTACATTTTCTGTTCGTTTGTTAAAACTTGACATACCCTCCTACTTCTTTTTTATTTTTAATGTAAAAAAAACACAAGGGATCGTAGTAGTGTTCTCTCTTCCCGATGACATAGGCAGTCAGGTCGCCGCCAGTGTTACAAGAATGCTCTCCAAAATGTATTTTGGCTGAGCAATGTAGATTATCATCCATATGGATATGGGAAACGAACAAGAAACAAGATAGAAATTTTATATGATGATAATACCATAACTTAGGTTGGTAAGAAATAAGTGGTATGACAATTTTTATTTCATTATCAAGAGTTAATTAAGTAAGGGAACCGGTACGACGTATATTGTTGTTATGCTTGTTTAAACGAAAAATGTTAGGGAGAAATATTAAGAAAAATATAAATAAAATAGGAAAATGTGGAAATTGCGGAAGCAGTCTAGTTCTCCAGTTGAGGCAAATATTACTAATATATCAAATAATTCCTGAACATTTAATGTAGTTCTGGAGTTAACCCGATCAATGAATATATGTATATATATATATATATGTAAATGTATCATTCCTGTAGATATATTTCCCTGAACGGTCAATACTATATTACACGTTTACACATCCATATACCTAAGTACATATTCAATATGTTAATAATTTAATTTACATACTGTTATATATCATCCTCACTCTTTAAAGGGTAGATTTATCCAACTTATTGTTATGCTGTCTTGATATTTGGATTCTTGTGTGGTTTAAATTTTTGAAATGTTTGAGTTTTCTGTTTATTAAGAATACAATTTTCTTTTTTTTTTTCTTTAACTCTTAAAGAAGGAGATAAATAAAATAATAATAGTAGTACGAAAAAATACGAATAATTTAGTTATCAAAATCTGATGGATATGAAAAAAAAACAAATAAAAATTAATAATAATAACAAATAAGAATTGAAACGATAATATAGAACAAAATAGTGGAGAGAGGGGGGGAAACAGAGTTTAAAATGCCTTACATTATAAGAATCATTTCCTTAATTTTTTTTTTCTGATGAGGGAGTGAACAAAAAAATAACGAAGTTTCAAAAAACAAGTAACATTAAATTAGGATATAACATTGTTTCATTTTATTATCGCTCATTACTTAGTCTGCTCATGGAGATGTGCACCATAATGGTCAGCTTTAACATCCATTGTTGGAACCATATTATGGCCAGTATTTCCAGTCATATCATGGCCCATGTAGGCATGGTTTATCTCTGTACCCATTGGAACATTTACATTATTATTACCTCCAGTATGTGATACAGGATCATGTGTGGCGGAATCCATCATATTATGGTTCATAGTGTTATTAATATTAGGATTCATTTCTGTGGGAACATCGTTTTTATTTTCGTCTTCCTTAATCTTGCGGGCTCTTTTTTGATATTTCCTTTTAGGCTTCTTGGCATTCTCCATTTCGCTTCTGAGTTCAGACTCCTCGGGATAGCAAGTCTCCCATTCCTTTAATCTTCTCTTATAAGTTTCTGTATATATAGACTTTTGTTCAGGATCTAAGGACTTCCATCTTTGACCAATAATCTTTGTTATTTCGATTAAGTTCTTGTCTGGGAACTCCTTGACAATCAATGGTCTGATTTCTTGAGTGAATTGAATAAATGGACCAGATGGTCTTTTGGGGGGTAATTTCTTTTCATACTCATCTCTTAGTACAGTGTACTTATCCCAGTTACTTCTGAATTCATCATAGTATGGTTTCTTTTCTGCATCGCTTAATTCTTTCCAACGAGCAGAGGCCAATTTGGATAATTCAGGGACTTTAGCTTCAGGGAATTGTTCCAATAATTCATTTCTAATAGACATGGAAAATAAGAAATATGCAGAAGAAGGTCTTTTAGGCCCTTGTTTCTTTAGTTGTTTTCTTTTTTCGATTCTACTCTGTGTAGTAGAGAGTTTCTTTACGCCAGGGGTAGCGTTATTCTTGGCGTCCGCCTTTAATGCTGCCTTTTCTGCTTTATCCTTCTTCCCAGGACGACCTACTTTACCAGCAGTTTTACCCTGTTTAGTCGTTTGTTGTGGGTGCTGTTGTAATTGTTGTAATTGTGGAGCTTGCTGCAATTGTCTCATCTGTTGAGCTTGTTGGAATTGAGCCTGCTGAAGATCTTGACCATACAAATCTTGGGGTTGTCCCTGTGCTTGTTGATATTGCTGTTGATAATGCTGTTGATAGTGTTGAGATTGATATTGTTGTTGTTGATCATATAGTTCTTGAGCATGTTGTTGTTGTTGTTGCTGTAATAGTAATTGCTGTTGCTCCATGAGACTGGAAGATGATCCAGAATAGTACCTCTGCAAATGTTGAGCAGCATAAGCCTGTTCATCATTTGGCATCATTACATTTCCCTGGATATTTTGGTTCATTGAAGCGTGACCTGTACTGCTACCTGGAGAAGTTGGGACAGCATTTGCTGCAGGTGTTTGTTTTTGGGCCAAATGAGATAGAAACGAATTATACATTAGTTCAGATAACTGCTGTTGATTCATTCCATTGCCTGGGACTTGCTGACCAGACTGTTGAGCAGATAAAGCGGCGGCATATGAATCTTGCTGAGAAGGTTGTTGGCCTGGCTGAGTCTGTTGTGAGGACAGCATGTGCTGTTGAGACACCATGGAGGGGTATTGAGGTTGTTGATATTGTGAATAATAAGCATTTTGGTAAGAATGCTGATATTGAGGCAAACTGTTTAAATTGGAACTGCCAGTTACTGATCCAGATGCACCAAGGGCACTAGTAGCTGCATTCACACCCAGACCTCCGGCAGCTGAACCTACATTAGTCGTGTTCGTGTTTATATTTGAAGATGAAGGGGTTGTATTTGCAGTGTTGCCAGCATTATTGTTGGAACTGCTATTCACGTTTGTACCAGTCGTGGTAGCTGCATCCTGACCAGAGAACTGGAATTGCGGCAATTGCTGTACTTGGTGTAGTTGTTGTTGACCTGCCAATTGGCCTTGTTGGTCGTGGCCTAAATATGCTTGAGACATATTCGGTAATTGTTGTTGGTTCATAATATTATTATAATACAATACTAGTACAACGGATAATAATTCTTTATTTTCTTTTTTCTGGGAGCTAACACGGAAACTACTGCCTGTTATTAAAAAGAAAATACTAAATCAAAATACCTTAGTCTAGTAGTGATTGTCACCAAAAAACAATACAATAATATGTTTATTTATATGTTTTTCTTGTTCCCTCGATGGGTTGTTTATTTGTTTTTCTTTGTAATTGACAAAAAATAAACAAAAAAAGGTTTTGTTTTGATGATTTTTTCGCCTTTTTTTCGTGTTTTTGTCGAACTAACTTTCCTTCAAAAAAAACAACAAATCAAAAAGGCACGTGACAATGCAGTGAGTCAAAACGGTATTAGTGTGGTATTCAAAAACACCGCAACACCTATACAATCCCAAGTCGTATGAGATCAAAAGGTGGTCGAAAGCGGCTGATAGCGTTTCTTAATGGTTCCTTGGATATATCTTTTTACTGGGTAATAAAA
The DNA here is from genome assembly GCA_030573655.1 of Cylindricascospora bacillispora. Taxonomy (NCBI): domain Eukaryota; kingdom Fungi; phylum Ascomycota; class Saccharomycetes; order Saccharomycetales; family Saccharomycetaceae; genus Cylindricascospora; species Cylindricascospora bacillispora. Next base: position 7,763 of record JAJMDR010000086.1, read on the forward strand.
AGATAGGTATCGACGTAGAACTAACCCCAGAGGAAAAGACAGGGATGGAAGTTCCAAATACGTGGATATTCCGAACGCAGGGAAATGAGGCGGGATTGTTCTATCAACTATTTAGTTCTCCTAGGTCCAGGAAAATAAAATAGAACAGAACTTAGCAGATATGACACCGAAACTTGTAAAAGACCGGTAGAAATGCAACTAAAATGGAATCTAGTTGCAACGGGGTAGTAGTAAAGTTAGTAGAGCTATAACAACCTAAGAGAGAGTGTGTGAGAAAAATAAAATAAAGTAAAGGAACAATGTACAAATCAACGGAGGAAAAGGACAGCAGGTACTAACTATCAGGTTTTTTTTCCTTTTAAAAAGAAAAAGAGTAATAAATATTCCTTGGTCGGTTCCGACTCACCTCTGTTGCAGTCTTTAGAATGGCAATATCTTGATAATAGATATGACGATCGTTAATCTCTTTTTAAAAACTGTAGAGAGAAATGTAGTAAATAATAAAAAAGAAACCCAAACAGATAATCGAGGCAGAAAGTAGAGACTAGCAGCGATACACCTAATATGATACTGTTGTACCTATCTATTAGTATTTTGTCTCTATTTTAAAGTAGAAATGTACATAAGAGATTAAACTACATGAAGAAAAGAGAGAGAAGGTAATGCGACAAGAACCAAGAACTGTAAGGAAAAGTAACAATAGAAGAAGTAAAACAACATTGGAAAAGAAGATAGAAGTAGAAGAGGAACAAGTTTTACAAATTTGCTAGACAAAATGTATTAAATTAAAGCCAAAGAGAGAGAGGCAAAGAGAGAAAATGTTGTAAAAAAGTGAAGTGGCAAAAAGGGAAGAACGAGAAAAAATTTTCCCTATTCATTATTTTTTGGGCTTGTTCTCTGTCCCATTGAAAAATCCCTCCCAGAGAGAAGTAGAAAAACACATCAAGATACCGGGAGGCGAAAAGCGAAAGGACGCAATGGTAGCAAAATAGAGGGAGAATGATGGTAGGGATAGGGAAATTGGGTGGGAGGGGGAGACACACGCACACAGAGGAAAATCGGCATAAGGAACGGAACGTAAGTAAGCCTATATATTAGCAATGTGATGTAAATCTGCTCTGTCACGTTGGGGACAGGAGCGCACAAGATGGACGTGTGGGATATAAATAGCGTGAGATATATATATATATATGTGCACACACGTAAATGCTTCTTCGTTGTTTGCTCGCTCGCTCCGCCCGTTCTCATGAGATTGTCCCAAGAATACATGAGCTGGTGTAAGGTGGGTACGACAAGAATGATCTTGGTTCACACAGAATATGTTCTCTATACAAGTGAACATATAATGAAGTATCCTAGAACAATATGGAGCCCGCCAGTAGCACATCACTGCGTATATAAACCGAAAATTTGGCCTCCGTTCCCCGAAGGAGAAGGACACCGTCTTCGTAGTGTGTTCCTTTTCTTTCATTGTTCTTCCATTTTCTTGTTATTCTATTTAAACTTTTCTTTTATTTTGGTCCGTGTGCTCGCTGTTTAAGACTGAGCTAATTTTGTAGGAATTAAATCTCCCTGGAAATGGGCGATAAAGATAGCAATAAAAGCCTGTTCTTTATGGGGGGAGGATTCCGTAAACACACGACGCTTCTTCTAGTATTGGCTCGTGGTCTATTCTCTCTACCCTCCTTGCGTCTTTCTCTTCCCACTCTCTGTCCCTGTCTAATATTTTTGGAAATGTCCCTTTCCCGCTGTCGTGGAAGGAGCTCGACCCGGCAGATGGAGAAAATTAAAAGGAAACCGACAGAAACAAAACTCGTCGTACGGGCGGGCGTGGTTTTCTAGAATGGCCAATTCTTCAGGCTCTTTCATTTTTTAATTTATTTTTTTATCTGAAACTGTCGCTTCTCTGCTAGCTATCTTGTGGGCCCGTAGCTAGCATATCTATGAGCCTCCAGCTTACTTACTACGGGCGAGTTAACTAGACATAGAGCGGAAAAAGAAGAAGTATATCTATCTCTCTCTCTCAGTTTACCCTATTAAATCCGTCCACAAGTGCGGCCCAAAAAGAAAAGACTGGTTTCTTTTTATCAGTATGTCCTTTTGGTAGAGAGACAGGTACGACGACTCTCTCTATCTTAAAACACCAGTTACTTCACTGGGCTGTTATTCTGGCGAGCTTTTCTTCTCGCTGATTCCTCCTGTGAAATATATAATGGTAAGTTTGCCTATTTAGGCGATGTCTGATACGATGTATATACTTGTAATTACATAGAAATGAAAGTCCCATGAGACGCCGAGACCCATGAGGAGATAGAAGATTTTCTTTGGTCCAGATTTTTCACTTTTGACTTCATTTGGAATTCGTATTGAAATTATTATTATTATTATTTATTGTATAGATCATTAAAAAAATATATAGTGGCTTTTGACTCGAAGATGTGTTTTGCGTGCGTAAATTTTAAGAACTACTACGATTGATTCGTGTGAATTGATGGATCATGTCTTACTCTAATTAAAGGTCTATAAATCGGTTCCCACATTTGACCTTTGACCCATTCTAAACACTTATCGAAGTCACGAGGGACTTTAACCTTTTCGCTAGAATTCTCTGGTGATTCTTCTTCTTCTATTCTTGCCGTACCTTCTTCCAATGCTTGTAGAATAACGGCCGTGGCAATCTTTGCTGATGTGTCAGTAATTACCTCTAATGGAGGCAATAAACCAGGCTTGGAGTCTCCCTCCTTTAATGGTGATAATGCAGCTAATTGATCAACAGCAGCTGAAATCATTTTATCGGTGATAGATGTGGCTCTGGAAAGAACAGCACCAAGACCAATACCAGGGAAGGAGAAACAATTGTTATTTTCGGATATATGATATCCGTTTACTGGTGCAAATGGTGAACCAGTGGCAACGAGGGCGTCGCTGTTTGTCCAGGCCATCAAATCGGCTGGAACTGCTTCATGGAGTCTTGTTGGATTGGATAATGGGAAAATTATAGGTCTGGGGTTATGTTTGTACATTTCACGTACAATATCTTCAGTAAATGCGCCCGGAACAGTTGAACATCCTACCAAACACGTTGGTTTCACCTTGGAAACAACATCAAACAATGATTTAGTATTTACTTTCAACCAATCTACATCAGGTTTAGCATAGACATGTTGAGATGGAGTAGAGGTTTCTTCCAAGGACTGTAAGATTAAACCACGTCTATCCATTAAGTAAATCTTAGAACGTGCTTCTTCTAGCGTATCACCATGACTTACCATGTGATTGACAATTTGATCAGCAATACCTAAACCAGCAGATCCTGCACCGAATACCAATACTCTAGTGTCCTTTAAATCTCTTTTAGTGTGTTTTAGTGCTGCCAATAACGATGCCATTACAACAGCACCTGTACCTTGGATATCGTCATTGAAACAGGGTAATTCATAACGATACTTATCCAATAGTCTTCTTGCATTCTTGACACCAAAATCTTCAAAATGCAAGACTGCACTTGGGAATAGTTTTTTAACAGCCTTAATGAAGTTATCTAAGAAGTGGTCATATTGCTTACCTCTAATTCTGGAAAACTTGTTACCCATGTATAATTCATCTCTTGCTAGTTTCTTATTATTGGTACCAACATCTAAGCATACTGGAAGAACACGACCAGGGTGAATACCACCACATAATGTCATTAGAGCTAACTTGGAAATTGCAATACGAACACCACCAATACCTTGGTCACCAATACCCAAAATTCCTTCAGAGTCAGAGACAACGATGTAATCAACATCTTTATCAGTCCCATAGACAGACAATCTTCTTTCAATGGATTCAGGTTCGGTTATATCCAAGAAAACACCTTCTGGCTTTCTAAATCTATGAGAATATGTGGCAATAGCATCGCCCTCAGTAGGAGTATAAATAATTGGAACTAATTCTCTAATATGTTTCTTCACTAAAGCAAAGTAAAGAACTTTATTTTGAACCCTTAATGAAGTCATGAAATCATTCTTTGCAATTGGAGTCTTCAACATGCCCAGTTGCTTATAAGCCCTTTCTAATTGTTCATCTAACGTATTCACCTGTGGAGGTAACAATGCATCCAAATTGAAAGCCTCCCTTTCCTCGGGCGTGAATGCAGATCCTTTATTAAATAAAGGGGAATTTAGTAAAGAAAAACTTTCTAATGAACATTCGATAGCACCTTCAACAGTCAATCTTGTGGCTTTAGGTTTAGGAGCTTTAAAGTATGCTTCAGCATATTTGCCGACTGGTGTCTTCTCTACATCCGAGAAGCTATTCTGATTCTGAGACACATTATCTCTTGTTGTTGTAGTTCTGTTAACTTTAGATTCCGTGCTATAACAGCGATTAGAGGATGGGAATAATTTGAAATGAGATGTATCAGTACACCTCTTGCCTTGAAGAGTCGTAAGATTTTGTGACCTCAGAGGTACACGCTTTACAATCGTTCTTGTTCTAATCATTTAGGATTCTGGATTAATAATTGTATTTTCATACAATTGATCAAATAGTATAATAGGATATGATATAGTGATAGTGATGAGTGACGAGTGTTACAACTTAATGAAACTTTCACCAAACTATTCTAATGTAATCGAAAAAGAAAGAAAATATGTTGTCTACTTTATTGAATAGGAACAATAAAGTCAAAAAAAATAGATATTATCAAAGGCTTGACGTTTGCTTATTCTTAACTATTATGTTAAGTATAACTCCATATAATTAACCAGGTGAGGAAACAATTCGACAATGGAAAAATCAAGCTTAATAAATAAGAATAATTGGAGATTTTTAATAGGTCTCATTGATAATCTCATATTTAATCTGCATTAAATTTTTTACATTTTCGCAATGACTAATTTACACGGGAATTTTTTTTCAAAGTTTAGACACTAAAAAATCGACAGCATTATAAAGTAAACACGAAACAAAAAGATCTCAGCTGCCTTAAGTGGCAGTGCCCGTTGTAGTAGAACAAAATATGAAGATTTGACTCTTTTTTCACATATACTTTTATTATTGAACGGATAAATAAATGTTTATTATGTAGTATTTTATATATCATATAGACCCTGAGCCAATTTTCGTATATTGACCTCATTATCGGAATCATGAGATTCAATATCGAAAGGTCTATTCTTTTCGTTATGGAATAGAGATACAACTGGATATTTATATATTTCTTTATCAATGATTGAAATTAGGTCTTCAACTCCAGTTAATACTCTGCCTTGATGGAGCGGATCATATTGTTCGTTAGTATTGATTTTCTTGATTATGTTAGGTTTATATAATATAGATTGAAAAACTCCTTTACTCAAGGATTGAGATTTACATATGTACTCTAATCTTGGTATCAACTCATCCCAAATATAATCCTTAATTATCAATGTTTCTAACTGATTTGTTTTGTATTTTCGAAATAAATGTTTTGTTCTTATCATCCGTTTTCCAGTGAAACATATTTTGTGTGAACTTGGATAGACAAAGGCTACGTTCATCATATTAATTAATTCATTAATGTAAATATTCTGATTATTAGTTTTAATATCTCGAAATTTTCTATAAAATAAGACTCTTCTAAACCAGAAATATCTAGAAGAATCAAAATCGATTACACCCTTTTGTCGGTTGTAAGGACTGGTAGGCATATTATTTTTTCTTTTTTGTGGTATTAATAGTTGCGAAATATCGTTGGTTGAGAACTCTACCAATCGAACGACAGGCATTGTCATATAATGTAGCATGTTCTCAATTATTTCTATAGTTGTGGAACCCATGGTATTACAGTTGTAATAATCTCTAAAGTTTTCTACATTCCCAACCTCACTTTCTGCCATTGAATCTTTGTTGCCTTGCAACAAATCATCTATTAACTCGTAGATTTCCTGAATACCTGTAAGATCTCCCATAATCGTATGGTTATTTATATTGCTTGTCCGCGGCATAGACAGTGTAAAGTTTGCTAAACCATTTCTATTAGTGCTATCATCTCCTTGACCAATGAGATCAGATTTTTCTTTCCATTTATACAACAATTGATTTTTCTCACTTATGTACCTAGACTCTGCTAAATCATTCGAATTATTTAGGTTGATAGAAACCAATATATTCTTAATAAGTCCCATTTTCTCATTTTAAGATGCAGGCTACCTTTTTTATCCCTTTAGGCTTACTCAATGCAACATAGATAGCTAATAGAGCTCATTACAACTATTTTAAAACTCAGATTATTTCTTATTCTTGTCATTTACCGTTATTTTTGACACAAAATTGATTGTTGTGAATATCGACTGTGTCAACCCCCCACACGTGGAAGTACTAACAACACCACAAGAAACTAATATCTTGATTAGAAATACTATGTTTACACTACAACAAGTTCAAGAATTATTATTAGTATTCCTAGTGAATCTGCAGATTTATTAATATTCAGGAAGTGTTATATCAGAGCGTTTGACAAAAAAATACTCTCACACGATGTAAAAAAATATATCAATACATCATCGAAGAGCTGGGTTTATAGCATATGTCCTTAGGACGTTTTCTCATCATAAACAATATCATTAAATATACAAAATTTGAATAATTTGAATGGATAAATCTGAGATATATAAAATACTATGACTATAGTATGTATTACATTTTTCTGCAGATAGTTTGTCCAATTCAGATCCAAATATAAGTTCGAATATCTTCTACACCAGTTGAGTAATGAACCGAAGCTTACTTAAGTGTCGAGGCCTATACTCAATTGAAAATAAATAAAGAAGAAGTTTATAATTTTTTTATATTCTCTCTATTTATACTTTTTCTTTTTAAAAAATTTCTGCCTTCTTTTCTGTCTTGAAATTGTAAAAATTTCACGAACTCGTGAGTATTTATCGATAGGGTTTAGACTTAGATAAAAGAAAAGAAGAATCTTTAAATATACACAAAAAGCTCACTAAAGATATATAAAAGTTCTATTAGTGGTGCAACTCAATGGATATGAGCTTTTAAATAACAAATAATTTTTAGATGTAAACGTCAATCTTGATTTTTTTTAGCTATATTTCTATATTTTATTTTTTAGGGATTATTTTTTATTGTCATCACCAAATGGATTCTCGTTGTCTCCAAATGGATCTTTACTATCAGTCACATCCGATTTTATAATTTCAGCTTGTTCGTCCATTTCATAATGAGGTGGTTGCTCATCTTCGGGTACTGGATCTTGTTCATTAGACTCAATATTATGTTCATCATCGTCTGTGATAATACTCAAATTATCATCATTCTCCACCTCCTCAAAAGATTGCAAATCACCCAGATCAAAGTCTGCTACATTTTCTGAATCAGTTGGTAATTGTTGTGAAACTGCTAACATATATGAAGTGTCAGTTGGTCTCCAAATAAATGCAATTATAACAAAGACAACGAAGAAAACTAAGGTTGGCCAGAAATCCATAATGAAGAAGTTAGATCTCCAGTTCGTTTCTATTATTTGAGTTGTGTCCATTCTAGCATAAAAGAATGTTGTAATAACAAATCCCGCCAGCACAGCTATGAAGGAACAATAGATAATAGCTAACAATCTTCCATACATTTTTAACTTCACCACTTGTCTTTGGTTTCTTAAATAACTTACTGTTTTAGTCATGGAAGTTAAAATCAGGAAGTAAAACAAGGCAATCGTCAAACATACAGGAATTAAAGTAATAAAAATTGTAGTCGGAGGATATTCCATAGTAACAAAGTAACTCTGAATTAAGAAGGCAACACATAAACTGAAAGTTAATGCTGCAAAGAGTTGGCACCGTCTCATTAGAGTTCTATTTAACTTTGGATAAACAATACCATACCCTAGTGCTACAATTAATAGCATAAAGAACGAAAATGTTATCTTACCTGAGGTTAATATGGACAAGAATACAGAATAGACCTTAACACCAGCATTATCGCCCTTTTCATTCTTAATATCGTAATAAGCCCAGATAAATATCGTTTCAATAGTTAAGAAAACGAAAAATGCTAAAAGGTATTTATGTAATGGTAAAAGTTCATGTTTATGTTTCCAGACTGCAAATGAAAATAATGACATTGCCACGACATAAGCAACAGCTAATAAACCATATAGAGGCAACTTGTTAATTTCAGAACCAGCTAATTGACCGTAGGCATTTCTGAAATTAACTACTGCATCGAATTTTGGCTTTTCAATTGAGTTGATTGGTAGTACAGCGACACAATAGTAACCGGTCTTTGTCACAGGGAAAATGTTTTCACTTAAACCAATATCATTCTGATAGAAAGTTAAAATTGTGTTAATTAAAGTCTTATTTGTTTTAGTCTTTGAATCATAAACTTCATGATTAATAAGGAACTTATTTCTTTGGTCTTCGTCACACAATCCATTATCAATGGTAAAATCGTCGCATAAATAATAGTAATGATCTCCTACTTTTGTACCTATAAACTCGTAATCTTGATAATCATAAATTGCCACAGCGACACCATTATCTTCTTCACTATTAGATATCAACTTATTCAAACGGAAGGAGATGAATGGATTAACTTTCCCACTCCAGTCCTCCTTAGAGTACATACCAGAGCAAATCTCAAACTTCTTCTCATTAAACTTTTGCTTTTCAGCATTACTAAATAAAGCTAGCAAACCAATAAGAATCAACAAATTCTTAAGCAACCAGCCAAACCCAGTCTTATTAAGAACCACCATTTTTTTACTCCCTCTTTTGATTATTTGTTCTTCTATCTCTGTTGATTGTCAATTTAGTACTGAGAGGTTGATAGTAAGTGCCACAAAATATGTATATACACACAATGATACACCCTTTTACTGTTCTTCTTTGGGACCAGATGTTCCTTCTGTTTTTGTCCTTCTCCTAAAAATCAACTTTAACAAAAATCCAGTTCTTTAATTTGTATTTTTATTTTTCGATACCGTAGGTGCACTTTAATTTTTGACCTTCGCATTTTGGGCTAAAAAGACGCACCTAGACACATATACAATTACCATGGTGGCAATAAGCGCATTTCTAACCGCTAGGGAGCGTTGAGAATGTAGATGCGCCATGTGTTCCCATTTGCAGCTAGCACTGAACTATTGGCTTGTCTGTATAAATAGGACGTAGAACGATGTGAGCTGAATGAGATAGGCAAGATATACACAATTGCAACCTTAAGAACGATGAATGATATTAGGAGTGGAGGTTACTCAAATCGCCGCTACTATGCTTCCCTTACTCATCTACCACTGTGATTGAGTTGTATCCTCTAGATCTCTTGTTAGCCACTAATGAAGTAAACCGTCCGAAGAGGTAGAGACGGATTGTAGAGGCACAGTAAATTACCTATTACTACAACTAGACATTCAAAGGCATAGAAGTTGTTGTAAGACCTTGGAAAGCGTAAGGCTGAATCTCACCTTACTTGTGCTGTGTGCAATAATGAACGATATAATAGTGGTAATATGGGTTGTGGTTTCCGGTTTTTACCCCGGTAACCAGGGACAAGGGGACAATTATGCTATTGCTTCAATTCTTGCAGGTGGGGCTCATCTATTCCAAAGGTGATGGAAGGATATAGTCATCTAAACAAGATTACTGATTATTATCAATGTCTGTTGGTGACGGTAGGCCTATCGAATGGCGCTAACAATATTTGTCATATTTTCCTATTATTCATATGTAATTACGTAAAAAAAACTAAATATAAAGTGATCATTATTATTACACAGCTATGAGGTGAACCAAAGCACATCGTAGCTCTTTCTGTATGTACAATTAATTAATTAATTAAAAAAAAATAACAGTCCAGAGAGTAGGGTATCTGTAACCACATATCGGTTTAATAGAACAACTTTCCTTATTTAACTTATTTTTACCTAATACCTTTTTAGTCGTCATGTTCAGATTAAATAAAGGTTTAACGAATCTATTGAATTCATCAGCTACTTTGAGGACTAGCAATAAGAATGCATTAACTACTATTAGATGTTTGAATATTAAAACTTTGACCACACCTAATGAAAATGCTATGAAGTTTCAATCGACTGACGGTGAAGTATTTCAAATCCGTGGATCAAAGAGTATTGTGATTAACAATACAGATACAGCATATATAAATAATTCGAAGTTAGCGGACAAGATATTTGTTCAATGCCCTGGTGTTGAATCTTTAATGATTGGTGATGATTTCATCACCATTAACAAGGATTCTATGATACATTGGAATCAAATAGATTCCCGAATCGTTGAATTATTATTAGAGCATTTAGCCAGTGGCGAAAAAGTTGTTTCCGATGAGTTCCAAGCTATTAAGGAATCTGGGGACAACCAATCCGGCTATACTATAAACAAGTATGAATTTGAGTTAACCGAAGAAGACGAAGAAGTTGCTGAATTAATCGAGGAATTAATCGAGACAAGAATTAGACCAGCTATAATGGATGATGGTGGGGATATTGATTTTAGAGGGTGGGATCCAAAGACTGGTACAGTTTATTTAAAATTACAAGGTGCTTGCACATCATGTTCTTCCAGCGAAGTTACGTTAAAATACGGTATTGAATCAATGTTGAAACATTACGTGGACGAAGTTAAAGGAGTTGTCCAAACTATTGATCCTGAACAAGAAATTGCATTAAGAGAGTTCGATAAGTTGGAAAAAAAACTACAGAGTGAGAAATAGTAAGTTTGTGTATATATACCATTCACATGTATATAATAATATAGTAATAGTAATAATGATGATAACACACACACAAACAAAAAGGCCAGCTAACAGAGGCTTAATTTTGTAGTGCCTTCAGTCTATTCTTCATCTCATTAATCAGCTTATCGGCCTCCTCATCAACCTCCTCTTCTTTAACCTCTTCTTCGTTTTCAATTTCTTTGGAGGGCAATTCGTTGATTGGAACTTGAGAAACCTTATCGAATTTTTCAGTTGTGTATTGTTCAATGATCTTGTTAACCTCTGCATCCACCTCTTCATCAATTTCTTCGTCAACAACCGTATCTAGAGTATCGTCGATCATTTCATTGATTAAACCGGCTTTCATCAGCTCCTTCTCTAATTCAATCATTGTATTTTGTAATTGTGGTAACCTAACCAAGGAGTTCACTTCTCTCATCATACCGGTAGATTCTGCCATTTGAGTAGTTAACTGTCGCATTCTAAACGCCTCGTCAATTTTCATGCCTACTGATTCTAGTTGCGCCTTGGAGGTGTACATTCGATTATACTGCTTATTGATTTGATACAACTCCTTGGCGTAAACTTTAACAGTTGAGTGGTCATTCTTTTTGGCGGCTTTTTTGATGAGCTGTTGGGTTTTCGTCTGTAATATTTGGAGTTCTCTCAGTGATTTATCTATGTTTCTGCCATTTTTTCGTAGTATTGCCTTAATTGTTCTCTGTTGTTCCTTTATATCCGGTCCCCAAATGGCCTTTTTGAAATAGTCCATAGTGTATATATCTGTGTATCCCTTCTTTCCTTGTATCCAATAATGTGAAGACACGACTGTCCTGTTGTGAGATCTACTCACTC
>JAJMDR010000087.1:0-17176 GCA_030573655.1 Cylindricascospora bacillispora
GGCGCCGGAGGAAACTGCACAAGGGGAAACGGCCGAATCGAAGAAATATCATAAGGGGACGTCGCTTGGTAATCAAACGCAATGCTCCTCCAGATATTACAGGAGAACTGTACCGTTCCCGGTGAAACACCGCACAGAGATTTGCATTCGTATTTGCCGTAAAGAGTAAAGAGGGTAGACAGTCATAGCGGCAACTTGCTTAGTAACACTCTGAATGAGTATTACAGTAGATGGATATCTCTCACTCTCGCTCGCTCTCCCCCCTTTAATCCGTTTATTCCCGAGGGGCTGTCCCTGTCAATGCATCTCGCGATATCCACCTCACCGTCATGGCGGCGAGCAACAAGCTCTATTGGTGGTGTCTTGGTGTCGTTCCATATACATCGCAGCAGAATGTGTAGGGATTGCACAGCATTATTTTTACCTCTTTGTATACATGTATGTGCTCGCATTTACTGTAAGAAGCGCACCTGCATCCTTGTATGGGACGCACTCAGGTGTTAGCATAGATGACATATTTTGAATTCTTAACTATATATATATATATATTAGTGTAAAACAATACGGTTTGTCCCATCCATTCATTTCTGGTAATATCGTTTGATTTGTTTCTTGTCGCTCCCAATCCACAGGTACGTGTAAATACAACACATTTCAGTAATAGTTAGAATTAAAAAAAGTTACAACAAAATTAGTGAACTACTCTGTTTCGAATCATGGATACAGACCAGAATTCATATCATGAGAGGTCGCCCGGAAGCGAACTTCAAGATGAAGGTTCTGTTCGTTCAGAGGCAGATTCTGTTCATCATGTCTACCACGGGTTCGATAATGTTGTTCAACAAGAAGTGCAGAGTCTCGCAAGATCGTTGACGACGAATTCAGGACTGTCGTCAGATGCAGCGTCGATGGTCTCTTCCATTAGGGCATCGTCTTTCACCTTAAGTTCGAAGGGGGTCAATCCCGTGTTCAACGACGACAACAACACAGCAAGATACGATGCACAATTAGACCCCAACTCGGACACATTTAATAGTTCCAGATGGGTCCAAAATATGTATAATTTGGCGACTACCGATCCAGAATATTATAAACCTTATTCTTTAGGTTGCGGTTGGAAAAACTTATCTGCATCTGGGGCGTCCTCTGATATTAGTTACCAAGCAGATTTTTTAAATAGTCCTGGAAAATTATTAGGGGCAGCCTACAGATTTGTTAGCGGCAAGTCTCGAAGTGATGCAAACACCTTCCAGATCCTGAAACCTATGGAAGGTTTGGTCAAAGAGGGAGAATTACTCTGTGTGTTGGGTAGACCAGGTTCCGGTTGTACAACTTTTTTGAAGAGTATTTCGGCAACCGCCCACGGGTTCAACATCTCCAAGGATTCTCAAATTTCCTATAACGGTTTGACACAGCGTGATATAAAGAAGCATTATAGAGGTGATGTCGTTTATAATGCAGAGTCTGATATCCATTTGCCTCATTTGACAGTCTATCAAACTTTAGTCACCGTGGCTAGGTTGAAAACACCATCCAATCGTATTAAGGGGGTGGACAGAGAGACATTTGCAAATCATCTAGCAGATGTGGCAATGGCAACATATGGTTTGTCTCATACAAGAAACACAAAAGTAGGTGATGACTTGGTTCGTGGTGTGTCAGGTGGGGAAAGAAAACGTGTCTCCATTGCAGAAGTTTGGATCTGTGGGTCCAAATTCCAATGCTGGGATAATGCTACCAGAGGGTTAGACTCAGCTACAGCTTTGGAGTTCATCAGAGCTTTGAAAGCACAATCAGAAATCGCTAATAGAAGTTCGGCAGTAGCCATTTATCAATGTTCACAGGATGCGTACAATCTTTTTGATAAAGTCTGTGTGTTGGATGGTGGTTATCAAATATATTTCGGTCCTGCCGACATGGCCAGAAAATACTTTGAAGAAATGGGGTATGTATGTCCCGCAAGATCAAGTACCGCTGACTTTGTCACCTCTGTAACAAGTCCAGCTGAAAGACGTATGAATAGAGAAATGGTAGAAAAGGGTGTTTTTATACCACAAACTCCAAAGGAAATGAATGATTATTGGAGAAATTCAAAGATTTACGCAGATTTAATCAAAGACATTGATGAATATTTTGAAGTGAATAATGATGAAGTCATTGAAAATATTAAAGAAGCACATATAGCTCAGCAGTCTAAAAGGGCAAGACCATCGTCACCTTATATGGCCAGTTTCCCTTTACAAGTCAAGTACATATTAATTAGAAATATCTGGAGAATTAAAAATAATGCCACTTTCACAATATTTCAAATTGCTGGTAATTCAGGCATGGCTTTTATTTTAGGATCAATGTTTTACAAAATCATGAAAAAAGATGACACATCAACATTTTATTTCAGAGGGTCCGCAATGTTCTTCGCTATTTTATTCAATGCATTTTCCTCATTGTTAGAAATTTTTTCCCTTTATGAAGCTAGACCAATTACAGAAAAGCACAGATCATATTCATTATACCATCCTAGTGCTGAGGCATGTGCATCAGTTATAGCAGAAATACCTGCTAAAATCATTACCGGTATCCTGTTTAACATTGTCTATTATTTTCTGGTTAATTTCAGAAGAAATGGCGGTGTCTTCTTCTTTTATTACCTTATTACAACTGTTGCCACATTCACCATGTCTCATTTATTTAGATGTGTCGGTTCTTTAACAAAATCTTTGATAGAGGCAATGGTGCCAGCATCTATTTTGTTATTAATTTTATCAATGTATACTGGGTTTGCACTTCCAAGACCAAGAATGTTAGGTTGGTCAAGATGGATCTGGTATATTAACCCACTATCATATTTATTTGAATCATTGATGATTAATGAATTCCACGACCGTCAATTCCCCTGTTCTCAGATTATACCTGCGGGTCCGATGTATGCTAATGCTTCAGGTACTGAACGTGTTTGCGATGTGGTGGGTTCAGTTCCAGGTAGTGATACGGTCTCCGGTGATGCGTTCCTAAAGGGAACTTACGATTATGAACACGGCCATAAATGGCGTGGATTTGGTGTCGGTTTAGCTTATGTCATCTTCTTTTTCTTTGTATATTTACTGCTCGTTGAACTGAATGAAGGTGCTAAACAAAACGGTGAAATGTTAATATTCCCCAGGTCAATTGTTAAAAAAATGAGGAAATCAGGACAATTAAAGAGTATGTCCCCTGACTCTTCTCCAAAGGACGCTACTGATTCAGAAAATAATCCAAGTAAGGATTTTGTGAAATTGTCTGATAGTACAATAAATGAAAGTGTAAAAAGGAGACTTGTAGACCTTGAAAAGACAGCGGGAACTGACGACAGTTCTGATACAGATGCAAGACTGCTAGCAGATACTGCTACTGATTCCAGTTTGGTACATAAAGAGTTGAATGATATAAAATTGGAAGTATCAAAGTCTGTTTTCCATTGGAGAGATTTATGTTATGAAGTAACAATCAAAGGTGAAACTCGTAGAATTCTAAACAATGTAGATGGATGGGTGAAACCTGGTACATTAACTGCACTGATGGGTGCTTCAGGAGCGGGTAAAACTACATTATTAGACTGTTTGGCCGAAAGAACAACTATGGGTGTGATTACTGGTAATGTATTTATAAATGGTAGACTTCGTGATGATTCTTTCCCAAGATCTATAGGTTATTGTCAACAACAAGATTTACACTTAACTACAGCAACGGTAAGAGAGTCACTTAAATTTGCAGCTTATCTACGTCAGCCTGCTAATGTTTCAAAGGAGGAAAAGGACGAATACGTTGAGGAAGTTATTAATATTCTAGAAATGGAGAAGTATGCAGATGCAGTTGTCGGAGTTGCTGGTGAAGGGCTAAACGTCGAACAAAGAAAAAGACTAACTATAGGTGTTGAATTGGCAGCTAAACCAAAGTTATTAGTTTTCTTAGATGAGCCAACATCAGGGTTAGACTCCCAAACTGCTTGGGCCATCTGTCAATTAATGAGAAAATTAGCAGATCATGGACAGACCATCTTGTGTACAATACATCAACCATCTGCTCTTTTAATGCAAGAATTTGATCGTTTGTTATTTTTACAAAGAGGTGGACAAACCGTTTATTTTGGTGACTTAGGAACAGGGTGTAAAACTATGATTGACTATTTTGAGAGAAATGGTGCTCATAAATGTCCTCCAGATGCTAACCCCGCAGATTGGATGTTGGAAGTTGTCGGTGCTGCTCCTGGTTCGCATGCTAAGCATGATTACTACGAGGTTTGGAAAAACTCTGAAGAATATAAAGCTGTGCATGAAGAATTAGATCATTTGGAGGCGTCTGTGACTACTAACGCAGTCGATAGTAATGGGGATCCCGAAATCACTAAAGAATTTGCAACCAGTATAGGCTATCAATTGATACAAGTAACGTACAGATTGGCGCAACAATACTGGAGAAGTCCATTTTACCTATGGTCCAAATTTTTCCTAACAGTTTTAAATGAATTATTTATTGGATTTACATTTTTTAAAGCCGACAAGAGTTTACAAGGATTGCAGAATCAAATGTTATCAATTTTTATGTATACTGTTATTTTCAACCCTTTTATTGAACAGTATCTGCCTTTATTTGTGTCTCAGAGAGATTTATATGAAGCAAGGGAAAGACCATCAAGAACATTTTCCTGGAAAGCTTTTATAGTGGCTCAAATTCTCGTTGAAATCCCCTGGAACATTTGTGCCGGAACTGTCGCCTATTTCATTTACTATTATGCAGTCGGATTTTACAGTAATGCTTCAGCTGCTGATCAGTTACATGAGAGAGGAGCCTTATTTTGGCTGTTCACATGCGCCTTTTTTGTATACATTGGTTCTATGGGTATATTTGTGATCTCTTTTATTCAAGTATCAGAAACGGCTGCACATTTGGGTAGTCTATTGTTTACTATTTCGCTTTCTTTCTGTGGTGTTATGGTTGGTCCATCTCATATGCCAAGATTCTGGATTTTTATGTACCGTGTTTCACCATTGACTTATTATATTGATGCATTACTGTCTGTGGGTATAGCTAATGTTGATGTTGTATGTGCTCCTATTGAATTAGTAGAATTCACTCCTCCGTCTGGAATGAATTGTGGGGAGTATATGCAACCTTATTTAACTGCAGTGGGTACTGGCTATTTGAGTGATCCTTCCGCTACAGGTTACTGTCATTTCTGTAGAGTATCATACACCAATGACTATTTGGAACAAGTAAGTTCCGCTTATTACAGAAGATGGAGGAATTTCGGTATTTTTATTTGTTATATTGTTTTCAATTATGTTGCAGGAATATTCTTATACTGGCTGGCAAGAGTCCCAAAGAAGCAGGGTCAAATTAAGGCAAAGAACTAGAAATAATAAGATGATTGATAGGCCTTACTTAATTACTTTATGTTCTCCTTTTTTCTTATTCATGAAGGTTATTGACATTTTTTTATTTATATTGCATGTTAGATTTATGTTATTTATTTTTTTTCTATATGTACTTATTATATTCAATTAATGGTTTGAGTGATATTAATTAAATCAAAGTATGCTAATTTTTTTATGTTGAAATTCTATATGTATATATATATATATATATATTTACAGTGAAAGGTTAAACATATATTTATTGTTCTACTGTTAGAATTAGGCTTTCAGGGTTGAATTGTAGGACAGAATTACGATTGTTGGGCTTTGATATGCAGGTACAAATTTCATACTCTCCCTTTTCTAAAGGAATAAGTTCCATGGTATTATCTGACCGTTTTGTATTAGAAATTTTTCTTGAAAGGGTTCCGTTATATAAGATTTGTCTGTTGGATTTTGGTAGGACTTTACCAGTATTTCTATCAACAATGAATAAATTAACCATTGCTGTAGTTTCTAGTTTTGTCTTATTATGATGCAGTGGATCCACTGTTATAGTGATTGCAACAGGTTCACCAACTGTTACGTGTCTTTTTTTCATATCTAGATTGACATAGTACATTCCATTTCCAGGGTATAAAATAGATACCATTTTCTTATCAAATGGTTCCAAGAATTTTCTGAAGTCAATGGTACCAGTGACAGTCCTATCTGTCGTTAGATGCCAAGTACATGATAACCTTTCTAATATATATTCACGAGTCCAAAACCTTTCTTTCATCTCAATTTCTTCAATTTTATCCATAGCAAATTGAATAAACTGTCTATCCTTAAATACTCTAGGTATAGGCTGGCTTTTGAAATTGTTGGATGTGTACTCAATTCTTCTAATAGGTATTATCACCCTTAAATTATGGCTCGCTTCAACCAAATATTCTTTGCTCTTGAAATCCTCGAAACAAACATTAATATTTAATCCATCAATCCAAAGGTTCTTGAAGTCAAGCAACAGCAATACAAAATCTGATTTTTGATATTCTTTATCCTGCCCAATATGCTTCTGAATATATTCAATCCAATCAACAGTTTGAGCGTCTGAAAAATCTAACTCAGTTAAAGGAATAATATCTAGATTTGGAACATCAAATGCCTTTCTTATTGTCACTTCATAAGGTATTTTCAAAGATTTCATGTATATACAGACTCCATCCCCAAGCTCCATTCCATACTCTATTATTAAGTCAAAGCCACTAAATTGAAAGGGAGCACCTGTTAGATCAAGTAACATTTGAACTTCTATGACCTCATTTGGTTCGATGGATAACGGAGGGTCAATTATTTTAATACATTTTTCCCTTAAGTATTTCAATTGCATTTCCATGTTGTATAAATCATCCGGTGACATTTTTTTCCAGTAATCGCCCTTAAGAGACTTATCTATCTCTGTTATAGAAGTAAATTTAAGATGATCAATTCTTCTAATCAATGATTTATTTCTAAATTTCAATGTGAATGTACTTTGGGTGCCATCCAACATCATCCATGTATTTCCTGTCATTTTTGATGTGCTTAGTAACTCAAGTTCAGGCTGTTCTGGTAGGATTTTTACCTCATAAGAGCTGTATGAACCCCTTTCATTATCTTTATCGAGATGACAATTTTTCGTTATAGCTTTAACCTTCTCCTCCGAGGTTATTTTGTATTGGTGGACAGGTAACCCGAAAACTGATATATTCATTGTATTAATTTTTAAAAAGTCTAAAGCATATAATTTTTTTATCTTTAGTGGCAAACTAAAAGCTCTTAAGGACTCTGGTTTAACAACAAGTGGTGATTTACTTAGAATTTTTTCATCTAGCTCCATGTATTCGTATACTTCGGGGACAAATTGAATTTTATTGATCTTGATGTTGAACTTGAACGGATTCTGTACGGTGAATACACATTCAACCCTATCATCATAAAGCAGTACCATGCGATTCTTAATACGCTCATTGTCTTCAGGAAACGCCTGGATCTCTTTAAAAGGATTAAAAATATCTTGCGGATTTAAGGATTTTAATTCATTGTCCTTGCCGTTACTTTCTTTTCTCGATTCGATAGGAATAGCATTTACGTCAGATGTTGTGGTATCAAATTCTAGTCTTCTTAAACTTAAATCTCTTAGTAGAAATGGATCCCAATAAGTATTGATCGAACCTGAGTTGATATGTGGAAATATATAGTTGTTAAACAATTGTTGTTGTTCAGATTGAGATAGCAAATGACCATATCGATTCATAAGTAATACAGAGTACTCACTAATTAGCTTATTATTTTCCATTTTAGAGGCTATTTTAACACATAATTGCAATACATCCTTTTGGAGTGTTAACCAAGAGCTTGCATTAGCATCTCTGATAGAACATTCTGGTTTCCTTTCAGATATCCCATAAAGATCAATAATCTCGTTTAAAAGTAGTTCATAACTTGGATACCAAGTGAGCTTATCTGAGGTGGACACAAGTGATGCCAGCAAGAGTCTTAACACCAAGGATCTCTTTTTCTCAAATCCTAACAAATGGTACGTTCTTGCCAGTGTGGAGTATACATTAGCTTGTATTTCAATGTGCATATTACCTAGTTGTAATTCAAACAATCTGTTAGCAAATTCGTAGATCTCGAATTTATCAAACTGCGGCTTCGCATTGGATTCATTATTCTTCCTAAAATTCAATGGAAGATCTTCAATTATGACACTTAATGTTTTCACATTAAAGGTAGAGGTAATAAAGCATGCATTCATAAAAGAAAGTGTTTTCATTAAACTAGTACAGTACACAGATTGTGGAACATACTCACTATTGTGAGGAATACTTAATTCGTAGTAGTGTAAAACTTTATCTGATATTGACAGGACTAGTTGGGGTAGATCAACAGAATCCGTATCCATATTTAGTTGCGAAAAATTGACAAAGGATCCATTTGAACTTCTTGGGGAATAAAGGATACTATTATTCACCGAAGTACTATTTCTTGGAGTTGCGGTGTCGGATGCTTTAGATTTTCGAAGCTGGACTAAGCCGAGAGAGGTAACTATTTGTGGTACCTGATATGGGAGCTGTAAATAATGCAATAGAACAAAGGCTATACCTATCCCTTCTAATGCAGATCCCAACCACAAATAGTCTCGTACTTTATATAGTAATGTAATGGCCTCTGCAAAACTATTTAATGCGTCTAAATAACGCCCTGCCATTAATTGGAAATTACCCAATATTTTTAATTGTCTACCATGAGATTTTTGTTGCGATTTGTTTTCTGTTGCTGCTAATGGGTTGGTTAACTTCAAGGATGCTGATCTCTTTAAACTTGATGTAGTATTTTCTAGAGTTGCAAATACGTTTGAGTTTGAGGAATTCGGAATGGAGGAAGATTTAAGACTATTATTAGATGATACTGAGGATTTTGTAACATTTTTGATTAATGCCGTCTTCGTAACAGCATTCCCACCAATTGCACCCGGAGATCGCAGAGTGACATGTTTGTATGAAGAATAATAATGACTTAATGCTGAAAGGAAATCCCGGGCCACGTCACACATAATCGTTTCAACGTTACTTGCATTTATAATGTTCGAAAAAAATGCATTATTCCCATCACTATCAGTTTTAAAATTTGATAACTGGCTAGTGAAATTAGATTCATCGCTTGTGTAAATCAAGTTATGTGAAATCACTGTCTGGTACTTTTCCTTTAGAACATTCATATTGGTTCTGATATCACTTGAATCATTGACTATACCGATTACAATAAACAATTTCCTAAATGGTTCAAAATCGTACAGAAACAAATTAAGTTCATCACTATGGCATAGCGAAACAAAGTCAAATATAACTCTTCCATCAGGGAATCCTTGTGGATTGAATAAAGGGGAGTCAATTGGTGATATATCTAATAGTCTGATTTCATTGTAAGATCTGATCTTGGCAAAAGTGTTTAAAAAGGCTGAACGCTTCCATTTGCCAATTGGCACAACAAGAACTCGAACTTTCGCCGGTCCAATATAACTTGGATGTGAGGTTAAATTTTCCATGATAACAACAACCTGAATCGGCCGTTAAATTACCACTAATACGGTTTATAATAGAGAAGAGGTTTGTCGTTTTTATTTTGCCTAATCTCCAGAGACCAGAAATCATTTATTGTTGTTTTTAACATAATATTGGAAAAAAATGTGTACTATTTTATGAAACATGTACGGTGATAGCGCCGTGTTCCTAAAAGTATATCAATACATCCAAACATATTTAATAATATATTCTAATTTACTTATTCAATACTTTTACTACAGCTTCTACAATTGCTATGTGTTCCGCCTCATGGACCCTTTGTTCATACTGTTCCAAAGTTTCTTGTCCTGGAATAATTTCTAACTCCTTTTGCACCACTGGCTCACCTTGATCGACTTCCTCTATGACATAGTGAACCATGCAACCGGCAATCAATGGCTTTTGATCTCGTTGGCATTTATCCCAGGCCATTTGGATGGCATGTGTGGTACCATCAAACATTCCAGCCAAGGCTGGATGTAAATTAAGTATTGGGATGTCCTTCAAAGGTGTCAAGAAATCTTTGCCAAAAATCAATAACCAACCTGCACATACAATCAAATCAGGTCTTTCAGCGAGGATATTATCAGCCAATGATTTTTCGAAAGACTTCCTGGCATTGGCTCTGGTGTCTTTGTCTTCTTTGGGAATATCTTTATTAAAACTGTATAATGAATGAACCTTTGTAGGGATTCCAGCGTTTGAGGCTCTTGTAAGACCGTACGCTTTCTTGCTAGATGAAATGACACTTACAATTTCTGAATTACCCAAGGTTCCCGCCTTCTGTGCATCGATTAATGCCTGTAGATTAGAACCGGACCCGGATATTAATACAACAATTCTCTTCTTATCGCACATATCTAAAATCTCTGGTATATTGTAGTATTATGGTCCAGATACCTTCAATTTCCTGTTGTGGTGTGGTACACGAAGTAAAGCCTGATCTTCTACTGTGTAAAACTATTGATCCTTTATACAAAATTTATTTAATTTAATCAAATAATCATTATATCAGAGTCAAAACGTGAACTTTTAAGAGTTCAGAGGTAAGACACAACGGACAAGAAAAATAGAGATTGGTATACTATTGTATGGTTGCTTGGACAATCGGCGGACTAGTTGAGGTTATTGTACGATTTCGTAGCTATATATGTAACTGTTTTGCCGCCTGTCATCACCTAAAAATGAGCATGCAATTCCTGTTTTTGCACTGGTAAAGAGGAAAGGAAAGAAAAAAGAAGATGTGTACTACAAGGACAGTCCATCTAACGAATGGTCTCGGCTGTCATGCAAGGAGCATTGTATTAATTGTTTTGATTTTAGATATGTTTAGTTGTGAGGTGGAATGTACTTTTTCTAATGAAATTTTAACGTTATCGAAATTCAAAAAAATAAAATAAAACTGAAATGAGAGAGACCTGACCTCGCATTTAATTTCAGCGAGTCTGTCATATAGACTAAAGAGGAAGAAAGGGAAAAGTACGGGTTAGCTGATACACTCCTCTGAGAGGTGCTGTAAGAAATAAACAGATAGAAAGGATAAGTAGAAGTTGTTTTCCTAGCCTCTTCCGGATCCTCAACAGGATCACCGAAAAACCACTACAATACATTTTATGTTTGAAGGCACACACTTTTATCCTTCTAAAATCAACCACATTATAAACTGTTTAACATGACAGGTAATAATAATACAACGGCAAGACCACATGGAGGTGGCTTACAATTTGAAATACAAGATGCAATAACGCAAATGGAACTATTAAAAGTTTCCGAATTAAAAGCAGTATGTCGATCATTAGAATTGCCGGTAACCGGTCGAAAGTCTGTGCTTCAAGATTATATTCGACTTTTTTTGAAAAGTTCATTATCTATTGGACAGATTGATCCTTGGAGACCTAAAGCTGTTAAAATTTTATTGAATAGGGCTAAGGAGGATACAGATTTGCCCAAATATAACGATTTGTGGCTCACACTAAAGGCAGGTGGATACACCAGACTTTACAATGCTACTTCTTCGTCTCAGCCCCTTCCAAATGATACACAAACATATTCGACCCCTTCTACTTCTAATGACACAACATCGACAACAACGACTAAGAAAAAATATGTCGCTAACACACGAATACAGTCTATTCCAAATGCAACTCCTTCAATGCTAAAATTTAAGCCATCCCCGTTTTACTCATTTGTATCATTTATACCGGGTACGTCTCAAAGAATTAAGAAAACTGTTGGCAGGGGTGTAGCTTTGGCACGATTTAAATTATCTTTGGACGATTGGAATTTGATTCAGAATAATCCAGATACTTATAAAGTGTATTTGTTTTGTGGAGAAGTAAATGTCAGTAAGGATATCAATGGTGAGTCATTGCTTCATTTTCCAACACCTCATGAAATCAGACTAAATAATGAACAAGTTAAGGATAATGTGAAAGGTTTGAAGAATAAACCGGGGACAGGTAAGCCTGCCGATTTAACTCCATATTTGAAGCCATTTACGGAAACAAATACTTTAGAGTTTATTTACGCGTTTACCAAGAATGAATTCAATTTATACTGTTACATCGTGAAAGTTGTCACTGTGGATCAACTATTGCAAGAAATTATACGGCATCCTAAAATAGTGAAAGAAGCAACTCTGCGATATATTCAAAGAACGTTGAATGAAGAAGACGACGACTTAATTACTACATCCACGGTCTTAAATTTACAATGTCCGATATCCTATACTAGATTAAAGTACCCAATAAAGTCGATAATATGTAAGCATTTGCAGTGCTTTGATGCATATTGGTTTTTACACTCTCAAGCACAAGTACCCACATGGCAATGTCCCGTATGTCAAATGCATGTTGATCTTAGAAATTTAGCGATATGTGAGTACGTGTCAAATATATTGGAATCCAGCGATGAAAATGTAGAGCAAGTAGAGCTCTCTGCGGATGGATCATGGAAAGTTAAGCATGAGGATGATGACAATGGTAGTGACAGAGATGATTCTGATTCAGAAATCCCTGTGAAACAAGAGCATACTTTAGAATTTCCGAAAGGATCATCTTCTACTACTCGCACGAATAACGAACCTATTGTCATATCATTAGATAGTGATGAAGATGATGAGGTTGTTACAGAACCAGTTTCGCAGAATGAATCTATTGATGCAAGTCCTTCTACAAATACATCTTTAAATAATGAAAACCCTCAAAACGTGAGTACTGACTCCACTATATCTTCAAACTTCATTGACGCTAATGAAGGTTCCAGAATGTTGGACCCATACAATGGTACTTCAACTACTACGCCAACTACCAATCGACGGGTTGACGGAAATGATAGCGCTGAATTCGTTAATAGACATCCAGTTAATATACCTAATATACTAGGTAAAACTCCGCTGAGAAATGAAGAATCGATGGCACCAACGTTACCATCCCCTTCTAATCTACGGAGTCATGAGAATCGTACTGAGTCATTGTCGTTTGTGAATGATTATGATTTAACTGCTAGTCATGGAAATCGGACATTAGATCCGCTTGCAAGCCAAGGGCAGAGAAGCGCCTCATCACAAACCCCAACAAGTCCGCCTAATTTTCGTAGCATCACAACACCTTCTTTATTGGGATTAACGTCATTAAATAATCCAGTGGTCCATGATAACAGTAATACTATAAGTAATACTTCACATTCTGTTTTACCACGATTACCAACATTACCCCATGTTGCCAATATTTATAATGATGATGATGATATTGATCAGGACAATCAGCCATTGTCTAGTTTTAGTCCACGCAATCCTAATTCAAGGAGGCAAAAACCTCCCGTTAGTCCATTTATTCCTAGAAAACAGTATCCGAGCACTTTACCACAAAAGAGAAATCATTTATCTACAGGAACGCCGAACAATACACGTAGCAGCGATGCAATTATATCAAGTAACTCCAACCATCAATTGGCATCAGTTGGGAATTTAGTGAATGAACATTCCACAAATCCTGGTAGAAAAACTGGGCCAGTGATAGATTTAACCTTAGATTAAATATTTAGGTGGATCAATATAGTTAATGAAAACGACATGAATAAAATGAAATTAGACTCGTTCTGCTATGAGCGTATATATTTGTAGTATTAAATAGAAATCAAAAAGAGGATTGGAACAATATAATAATAACATATTTATACATAAATGCAAAGCATAAGTTCTCAGTATATCCAAAAATGTATGAGATATTC
The DNA here is from genome assembly GCA_030573655.1 of Cylindricascospora bacillispora. NCBI lineage: Eukaryota > Fungi > Ascomycota > Saccharomycetes > Saccharomycetales > Saccharomycetaceae > Cylindricascospora > Cylindricascospora bacillispora. The sequence goes on from JAJMDR010000087.1 coordinate 13,712, forward strand.
ATATGTTCATTTCCATCATTCTATAAAAGGTATTTTTACAGGTACAGTATCTTTGTAGTTTATGTAATCTTCACCAAAGAAACGAATTAAATACGTTTCTTCTATAGTGATTCTTTCGTGGAAGAATCTCCACAGAATAACCAAGAATACAAGGAAGGAGATAGGATTCAACAATAGCAACTGAGTTCCTAAAGCCCACCAGAAAAATCCAAAATAACTGGGATGTCTAAAGTAACTATAAACTCCCGTTGTTACCAAAGTATGATCTTCTTGTCTTTCAGATTTAAGAATATGGGAGAATGACTTCCCAGCAGTTATCATGGATAGTGTTCTAACAAATTGACCCAATACAACTAGAGTGAGGCCTAAAATAACTGCTAAAAAATGAGGGAAGGAGTATAATGTGGATTTCCAACGTGGAAAAATTAGTGATTCAACTAAACATTCCCCAATAGCCAAAGAATGAGCTAATATGTATGTAGAGCCATTATTTATCAGAAAAGATTCGGCATGGACTTTCCCTGGATTGAATCTTGCAGTAATTAAGTACTCTAACAAATGGAACGAAGATAATGCAATGATATATACATTAAAATTTTTGAATCGTAAACTCGGAATTAATCCAATCGCCACACCAGCAAGTAGGCCTAAAAGGTACGAAGTTTTGGTTATTCTGTCTAACGGATTTCTTCGAATATCCGGATAAGCTTTCCCATCAATGATTACTGGTAAATCTATTTCTTCATCAGACATTTTTACCCTTTTCTTCGCTTCCTCTAAACTGATTCGAGTTGGTGGTAAAATCTGATACATACTATTTTACAATTTGTTTTATAAAGCGTAAGTAGAATTAATTATTTACGATAATTTTTATGTTTTGTAACACTTTAACGCATTCTGAAACTGTTATGAAACACCATTTGAAAGTGAAACAAACATGAAACAAACTTGAAATTATATATATATATATATATGTTTATATGTATTTAAAAAAATTAATATTCAAACAAGCTGTAATTTAAGGGACGTTTCATTACGAGCAAATACCAATGAACATGGAACTCATATCATGGACCTACCTTGTCACCTTTACCAGGGAAATTTCTAATATTATCTTGGGATGTTTTCAATTCTGATCCAGTTGTAGATGATTTAGGAGCTTTGTTCACCGCGTCTCCTGGAGTGGAGGAGTATTTTTTGGCGATGGCAGCGGCAACAGCATCAGCAGGACGAGCAGCTTTAAGAGTGGAAGCGCCTGTTTCTTTGGTTCCTAGTTTTTGGCCACTCTTCTTGGAAAATTGTGCTGAACGGCTTTGGGTATTTGGTGTCACTGAATTTCTCAATAAATTCAAAATTGATAAAAACCAGGTTGGGGCCACATAAGTGCCAGATCCTGGTTTCCCATAAGCTGAATCTTTCTTGGTTAAAAATCCCCAAAGTGGACCAAAAGACTTTGTTTCGAGACAACAGAACATATAAGCTGTAATGTAACCAAAAAGAACAAACATCATTCCTGATACGCCCTTAAATAAGAACTCTATTAGGATTTGTACAACTGGATAATATTTGCCCCAAATGGGGAGCACTCCATAAAACATAATCTGTTGATCAGTATTATTGATTGCCCATGTTAAAACTAATGAAGAGGTAAAAGTAGAGGCTAATGGAAGAGATTGGTATGGGCCGAACACAATACTGCAAAGTGAAAAATTAAAGAATAGGGTAAAACAAATGTAGTATAAATAGTTGAATGAAGCAGGAGGAGGTGACTGCCTTACCTCTCTTCTATTTCTTGAATCTGCAGCAGGGATGCGGTAAAACCCAGTAGAATCTGTGGATGACGAGGCCGCAGAAGATGAATTCCCGCTAAAATGGTTCTTTTCTATGTCATTGGATCTTGTATATATATTGTATAACTCCATTAAAGCAGGCAATGGTTGCGGAGGCAGCAATAAGCTGGCTGTCAATGGCCTCCATAATTGGCCCCTTAATACAGTTTGATACCAAGTAAATACCAATAACGAGAGAGGCAGTATAGACAAAACGGTTAGCACATTGATTAGCACACAAATAGTTAATAAATATCTAGTCACAGGGGGGGTTCCGAACCACAAATCTGACAATCCGTTATTGGTGTTTCCCAAACCTGGCCGGCCACCGCCGCCACTTCCTCTGCCTAAGCCATGAATATTATTAGGTGCAACCATTCTATCAGAATAAATTCAGTAGAAATCTTTAGACAAGATAATATCCTTTGGATCAAGCAACCTGGTCTCCTGTACCCTCCAGAAACTGAATCTATGATTAATTGATGTGTCCTTAATAATGTCACTTCTCAGAACTTCCTTTAATTTTCTAGTATTCAGAGTCACCTGCTGGGACTGTGAAAAATTCGAGATAAAGAATTTTGAGGAGACGTAAAAATTTCAGATATGAAAAATTCTGCGATGAGATGGAGTTGAAATAGTGAAACAGTTGGCAGGATTAAGTGTATTCGGTTGTAAGAGTCGTGTGTGTGCTTGGTTAATATCTCCACCGTTAAATAAGAGAGAGGGCAAGCGGGTGCAGTGGATAAAAGGAGCGGGAAGAATGGCGTACCAGAGAACCAATAGACAGGTATTAAGCGGAGGTAAGGACTATGCCAATAGACAGGCCAAGAAGTTTGGTACCGATGAAGTAGTATTTGATGGAGACTCGAGATTGGATTATCTTACTGGGTTCCACAAACGTAAGCTTCAGAGACAAAAGAAAGCACAGGAATTCAATAAAGAACAAGAAAGACTGCAGAAAATCGAGGAAAGGAAGAAGTTACGTGATGAAAGAAAAGAGCAAATGGAAGCACAGTTGAAAAAGTTTAGAGAGGGACTGGGTCTCGAAAATGACGCAGATATGTTACCAGGATCGAAAGACACCGATGATGAAGATGAAAGTGAATTTGCAGAATGGAAAGGATTTGATGATGAGGACAAGGACGACGATAAAAATGATCAAGATAAAGATGATGTAAAACCGATATTGAAAAAGGACTCGACTATGTATACAGATGAGAGTATTGTGGAAGTAGAAAGTCTGGAGCCCAATGATAACTTTGCATATTTGGCGGAGATAAATAATGTTAAATTAGATCAATCGGAAAAAGTACTGCACCAAAGTATAAAGAGAGCCACTAAATATGCTCAACTATTGGGAATGGACGATGCAAAGAAGAAACAAAAGCCTGTGAAGCCCAAAAAAAAGAAATTCAGATACTTGACCAAGAATGAAAGAAAAGTAAATCAACTCAAGGCTAACAAGAAAGGTAAATATAAGAAATAGTAAGTACTGGCAAGGATATATTTAACTGTGATCTTTTTTTTTATTTATTTAATGAAAATCCTAAGGGAGATGCCTTACCACTATACGTACATATATTTATATTATAAAAAATTAGAGAACAAGATAAATGAAAACTTAATCTTAATTTAT
>JAJMDR010000088.1:0-16619 GCA_030573655.1 Cylindricascospora bacillispora
GAGATGTGTCCGGATGGGGTCGTTAACGCCAGCAGGCAGAACGGCTCCTGGCGGAGAGGCCAAAAAAGTTTTTCCGAGTCCGCTTTACGTATTTGGCGTTCCCACCCATTATATTTATCCGAGGGGTCATGTTGGGAAGTGTTGGGACACCTCCTAACGTTTTCCCGGATCCGTGTACGCCGCTCCCTCTCTTCTTGTCAAACAGCGGGATATATGGGTCCCTCCCAGCACATTTTAATAGCTCACAAAAGCAACCTGTATTCCACGGCGGGAAGAACCATCCACCCTACCCTGCCCTGTCCCCCCGTCCCACGGGCTGTTAGTTTCCATAGTTAAGTATCACGTTATCCTCCAGACATACAATCTCCTCCAGTGGAGGAGAATCTCTCTCCAGGTCTAATCCAAGTAGACACACGACGTCCCCTACAGCTCTGCCACCACAAACATCTTGGGTATTTGCGGGCTATTCCACAATTATTTATCAGTTACATATTTTTCCCTGCCGGCAAGTGTCTCTCTTCCCTCGCCTTGTTCTTGTTCTCTTTCCAATTTATTTTTTGTGGGAGTATTCTCGTTGTGCTCTACCCATCTTCTCTCGTTCTCACTTTGTCAGTTGGTTTCCTCTGGCTTCAGTACCACAGTTCCAAGGGCTTATAGTGTCAAGGGAGAAAAAGAAAAGAATTTTTCGTTCTTACAGGGAAATAAATTTTTCACTTTCATCTATGACTAAAATGCTGGAAGTGAAAGGAAAAAAATTACTACAAAGTTTAAAAATTATTCCAACTCCATCTCCATTTTGTGTCTTCCATGTTAACTTCATGTTCTGCAAAAGAAACGGAACGTTCATATTATTTCTTATTCCAGTTCAATCTCAGATCCTCTTTTTGTCGGGAGCCTTGTGAAGTATATATATAAACATACATGTCTCTTGCACTTTGGGCTAAAGACTATCAGTAGACCGAAGGACTTTTGTGAAACTCTCTGGAACGGTGAATAGTAGTCAATATATATATATATTGGTATATTCACTATGGACTCTGCAGAGAAAAAGAAACCATACAACAAGAAGTCGAGCAATAGTAACAGCAACAGCAACAGTGGCACCAATACAGCACCAAGACCTCATGTTTGTCCAATATGTCAGAGAGCCTTCCATCGATTGGAACATCAGACAAGACATATGAGAACGCATACTGGTGAAAAACCTCATGTGTGTGATTTTCCCGGGTGTGTCAAGAAATTCAGTAGAAGTGATGAACTGACCAGGCACAGAAGGATCCATACGAACCCTCATCCTCGTGGGAAAAGAGGCAGAAAGAAGAAAAACCAAGCAAATATCAACAACAATGTAACTAGTGATAACGCCAAACCATCTGGTAGTATAGGCGCAACCATCACAAGCACACCATCTAATAATAATATTCAAATAGAAAATACACCTTCGTCGACATCTGATAATGCTACGATAAAGATCAATAGAGCGGAGCCCAGAACCAAGGCCATGTTTACACTAGAAGAACCAACGATGGATTATCATTCCGCATCTGCATCTCCTTTATTAGATCATAATCTATTGCAAGCGAATAACATTAACAATAGCAACTCAATATTATCCTCGTTAAGCACAAATTCTAGTAGAACTAGATTGAACGCCCTATCTTCATTACAAATGATGACTCCTCTAACATCTCACAAGCCCATGTTTATGGATACACCAGAACAACAAAATAATGAATCGGATAGCAATAATAATAGCAATAGTAATATATCCCGTCAAAATAACTCGTCCAGGATCATATTACCGAGACCTAGATCGTTTACGGATTTTTCATCTATGAATTCAAACCTATCAATAAATTCCTCGCAACCAATAACTTCACTACAGATGAAAAGACCAAATTCAGCATTGACACTGAATAATCTAGCCCACAATGGGCTCAACGGCGGTCCCTCCAACATTAGAACAAAGGGCTTTGATTTGTCGGACGATGATGATGATAATTTGAGAGACCCAGGTGGATCGCTTACGCCTAATGATGACTATGATATGAGTTTACCAAGAAAGAGGTCGAAGGCATCAACTCCAACAACAATCCTAAGTCGGTCAGAAAGTGGAGTCAATTTAAGTTCCAATATCAGCATGTCCACTAATTTCCCAACTGCATTAAATGATAAATTACTAGCTGTACAGCAGCAGCAGCAGCAGCAGCAGCAGCAGCATTCTCCCGTACTACCTCACCCAATTGCTGCCACATCCAATGGCGCCACGAGCACCCATAACGTTGGCTTGTCTTTGGTAAGTACGGCTACTACGACACCATTATTAATGTCACCGCAAATACCTACTCAACAAATCTCCCTACCTGTAAATGTTAATAATAATTTCACATCATTGGACTCGCCATCATTACAACAACCATCGGCCAATAATGATAATAACGAAGACAATGACACAAGTAGGCTGCCGCCAATAAGAAGTTTACGCATTCAGTTCCCAACTGGTTGAAAGTTGACCGGACCCCCGCTGTGTTCCGTAATCGAATATACAAACAAACCCTTTTAATAGATTTTTTTATAAAATAACACTAACAAAAAATTGTACCCACTACATATACCTATATATATTTTTTGTAACTTGTAATAATAAATAATATATCTTAAGATAATCCCCCACTCCCCATCCACGTTTTATTGTTATCGTTTTTTCGACAGAATGACTTCCACGTTTATCAAGTAATCTCAAGTTGATTAGATAATAAAAATGGAGACCACATGGGTGTATTTTGTGTTAAGACGAGCTTGCTCTTGTTCCACCCTACTCCTCGTAACGCTGACTACTGTTCCCCACTTGCTATCTATCTGAACGGACAAACGGGGCGAGTGGGTGAATGGGAGGGGAAGTTTCATGCTCTTGGAATGCCCACAACGTAATAAGCACTCAACAGATATGTATGTCGCATAGTTACATATCTCCTAATTGACAATAAGAGCGTATGTTGGACACATGCTTGCAATACGCATGCGCTGTTACAAATAAAACCTCGTTTCCCTTAAGAACATGGCGTTGCATTCGTAGACACTACATCTGCCCTGGCAAACGACCTCCTGGTCCTCTTTTTTGATTGCATTTCAAGACATACATACATACATACATACATACATACACAGATAGGAAACGTGGTATATGTGTTCGTTTACAAGGCCTGTTTCAGAAAAGTAGGTTCTCTCTCTCAATACAGTTAAAATTTTCTATATATAATTTTAGCGTATATCCCTCTCCCTCATTTAAATAAATTCTCGGCCTCGCCCTAACAGGAATGAAATTGTCCTCGGACGGCTTATAAGGCTGCATGAAGACTTGCTGAATGAAGCCCAAACGTTTAATAATTACGTTGGGATCAACCACCACGTTTAAACCCACATGTGCTAAATTTAAACCCTCAAAGAAAACAATGATGGGAGAGGGCTCGCACTACCTGTTATTTCCGTTTGCGTGGAATATGCAAAGGACGTACGTATGTGGTGGTTGATTTCATGTTAATATGGGCGTGCGTGTGTTCTGATTTAGAAATCTCCAGGTTTTTCCATTGAGTGCTTAATGCAAATTGTTCTCGGCCTATTTTTGTCGTTAAGCAGGTGTCAGTAAATCTGGGTGAATTTATATACGCTCCTCTAAGTTTGTATATTTATATATATACAAGCATTTTTTCTTTTGGAACCTTCGTTGATCTCATCGATTGTATTGCTTGCTATTTTGTCTATTGTAGATGGTTTAAACCTAAAGAACGAATAAGATTCACAGAAAGCATTGGCCAGATCAATTTATTTATATGCTTATATATTGGTTGACACAACATCACATTAATACTATATAACAGGTTATATTTTTTTTAATAGTATAAAATGATTGAAACAAAGTCGCCTAATGATAATAATACTTCTTGTATTGTGTGCAATAAGACAATCGTTTCAGATGACGGTCACAATTCAGAGAGAGAATTCGATTTAAACAATTTACTTTATTGCTCTAGTAAGTGCAAGAATTTTACAGAATATTCAGAACCAGCATGTTCTACATTAGTGTCGTCACCGTTGAATATGTTGTCGGTAGATAACCATAAGAAAGATGGCGTGCCAGATATCCTGATAATACAGGACCAATTTGAAACCACTTTGAATAGTGATACGATATTTGATATGAATGGACAGGATGATGGAGAAGCGGTGGAGAAAGTCAGTTCTCAATTGGCGGATGCAGACTCATTGATTACTTCACCTTTGTTATTTCCAAGGGACCCCCCAAATACAGTGAATAACCACTACTCTGATGAAGTCGACGAGGCAAACTCGCTGAGCTCAGACTATTTTAACATCTCGGCACCTTTTGCAACACCAAGAACGTGGAATGGTTTCAACGATGAATATAATCAATTCAATTCTCTTTTATTTCAATCACAGTCGAATTTCTTGGAGCAAGTGGCTGCCAACAATTATAGACTGTGGTTGAATACTAACAAGAATTAGGAATATTGATTACTGATACGTAGTAGTCGTTTCCATAAATTTATTTTTTAACGAAGGAATGCGGGAGTTTTATTTTTGTCTTTTGTCTCACCTATTTTATTTTATTTTATTTTATTTTATTCTATTTATTCATCATTCATCTTAAAAGTAAGATTTTAGACTTTAGATTCTAGTTATATACACATGCATAGAGGGTATACATATTGGTAGATACATTATATACATAAATTGGGCTTATAAAAAAAAGAAGAGTTTTTTTTGGAAGTGTTCCTTTTACGTTATAGGATTTGCTTTTTTAGTGAAGCAGAATAATAATATATCGGATTATGTATATAAATTTATTATTAAAGATACATATTGTGTCGCTGTTTAATGTCATTATTCGGAATATATCTATATTTATAAGTGAAGTACGATTTTATGCATGGAATATTGGAATTCCGAGGGTGTAGGAAAAAAGAAGTCAAGATGCGAATGGACTCTTGCACAACACAATCATCTTATACCAGCAAGCTTTGTTGTGTTCATATGTATCTTAATATCCATTTCATCTGTATTGTCCTCGATTCCCCTAATACGTGTTTGCTGAGAATCTAATTCTTCACCGGTTGCCACAGCCAATTTCTTTAATCTCCCACTAATCTGTTGGATCTTGTCTAGATTCCTATCAATTTCTATTTCAAGTTCATCATCTTCTTCGTCATTTTCAAACTGATACTTTTTGGCACGTTCTAAGACGGCTTCTCTTTGGTATCTCTCCCTGATACCCGATTCGCTGTTTCCATTACCTGTCAATGCACCTTCAATTCTTTGAGTTGACTTGGCAATTTGTGTACTTGTACGTTCCATCATTAGTTTTTCCTCCATCTTTCTATTCTTCAATAATTCTTCTCTTTCTCTTCTTCTTCTTTTAGAATTGAATGGATTAGACATTCGTACAGCCAATATGGATCTATTCAAACTTTGTAATTCATTGACCTTCTCATCTGCGACTTTATTCTGAACTTTCATTAAATCCAAGTTCCTCTCTACACCATATAATTGTTCACTTTGGTGGCCTAGTACACCTAAAGTATTCATTCCCGCTAGTTCGGCATCTTGAGCCATTTTCAACGTATTTCTAGTAGATGCTACAGAACTCTGTTTCGTAAATCTGATTTCTTGCTTTATTTCATCAATTGCCTCTTCTTCTTCTTGCCTTTGACGTTCTTCTTCTTCTCTTTGAATATCCTCAAAGGTTTTATATCCTCTGTTTTCCTGATCCATTTCTCTATTCAAGTCATAGTAATCTTCCTCTTCTTCGCGTTGCCATTCAGGTATTTGTTGTTGTTGTTGATTTCTTCTAGGTCTAACTTGGTCATACATAGTGGCATTTAAATCATCATAATCATCGTATTCATTTTCAATTGTTTCATTAAGATTTATCTCGTCGGCCAAGGCAGCATTATTTTCAGCAACGCCAGAATATGGATCTTCAAAAACAAATTCTGTGGCAGATCCATAATTGGCCCCACTCGGGTTGTTACTGCCATTGTATGTGTCTAATTCGCTTTGATTTAAGTCATCATTGTCATAATTTGTTGGTTTACTGTTAAAAGATGGAAGATTCGTGTCAGACTCCATAGGCGTCTTTCTTCTTGCATATGGATTTCCACTAGCAGTCGCATTCTTATTGCCTGCGGAAACAGATACAGGAGTTCTTGATGCAGAAGGATTGTAATTATCGGCCTCTAAAGAAGCATAGGGGTTTGAGTCAGTTCTTCCTGCATTAGTTCCACCACCATATGCATCGTATTCAGTAGCATTAGTGCTTTCATAGGCACTCATGCCGAAGTAGGGATTGTCAGGAGTCTGCCTTTGGCCACTACTGCCGTTTGTACTAGAAGGTCCCCTCTCTAAAGCTGGGCGTGATCTTGAATTATATGGATTTCCACCGGTAGGTGCGCTGCTTGTCCTTGAATCCATTCCACTGGATCCATAATTATTTGCTTTCCCATATCCAGTTGACATGCCAGTCGCATTTCCAGCAGCAACACCTGTTCCTACTCCATTTCCGAGATCAATTCCTCTACCTCCTTTCTTTTTCCTTGGGCTTGGTTCTTCGACAAAATCAGAGCCGTACGCAGTGAATGAAGTACTATTGTACTCACTTTGCTCATTAAAACCATAGCCTCCAGACTTGGAATATGATTCATAATTATTCGTTTTATCCCCCCATTTTTGTGTAGTTTCAGATTGAGAGTATGGATCATTCGACGAACCATCCTTCGTATCTTCAGACTTTGAATTGTCATTTTTTTCATCTAATTCTGACCTATTCAAATCATCATCAACTGCAAAATTCTCATATCCAGGAGGTGCAAACACTTTGTCTTGATGTTTATCATGAGCAAATTTCCCATAAGCAGCAAACTTGTTTTTTGGTTTTTTTTCAGGATTCTTTACTGATATACCTAAAGTCATCAACTTTTCTCTATTTTCCTCTGGAGTAGCCTCCTTAGGTGGTTTAGTCCTAAATAGTCTCTTAAGACCCATTTTTCTGTGTTTCTATTTTTGCTACTCTAATCTAGTGTGCTGATAAGTGTGAGCTGCCAATCTGGTTCTCAAAAACTAAATGTAGATAGATATACTACTTCATAAAATTTTGCAAACGTTTCGTTTTAGACACAAAACACGCAAAATGCTTGGTAATTTGTATGTTTCTGTTAATGATCACTCACAAGTAGTGAGTGGTTTTTCCTCCACTTCTAAATATTTGGAAGAATGAATATAAAACAAAATTTAGAAAATCATGTGCGTCTGATTGACACATTACATAAATATAGTATAGAATTATTGATTATAAAAACATTTATAGATTATGAATGTGTGTAATAAATAATGGAGATCAAAGTTGATAGCTAACTGTTAAATGTGTTTAGATAAATAGATTAATTGGAGCATCAAATATTTGATTCGAAGTCATCAATGTGAATGGATTGTGCTCTGCTATTGTTTTTGATCTTATTATGTCCACCAAGGATATAATTTTTCCCTGTATTGACCATCTTAGTGTTCTTGGGTGTCGGTTGAAATGATGTTGATTCATTCCATGGATTGTTAAATACAGATGTACTAGGTGTGGTAGGTGTTTTCGTTAGGTCGTCATTTCTTGTCATTCCCACGGAGGAGTGCTGTCTCATGAATGCAGAATTATCAAAATTCATAAAATTCTCAGAGTTAGGGGCTCCAGGGATCCCGATAGTGCTATTGGAGCCCGTTGTGCTCGTAGAATTTGTGACAGAAACAGGGTTCGTCGAAACACCGGTGTTGCTAGCATTGCCTGCAATTCTTGGTGAGAATGTGTTTGGGTTAATGCTTCGTGGTGCAAATCCATGTGTAGTTAACTTTGTAGCACTTTGAACCGAATTAGTATTGTTCAGCAAATTATTACCATTCATGGATAACTGGTTAAACATGTAGGTAGTACTATTATTGGCGGTGGGAGCGTTGTTACTGTGGGAGTTGTTTGAAGTGTTTGCAGGGCCTATATTGGAGTTGGCATGAGTTGTAGCGGTTAATGGTGATAGTCCTTGTTGTGGTGACACATTCTTATTTAGTGGGATAAATGAAGAGGACGAATATGCATCATATTTGCTGGATGTATGTAATGGTGGTAAATAAGGATTGGTAATGGTTTGAGGGGTATTTTGTGATGATAGTATATCGTTGTATTTGGACGGTGTAGATGTAGTGATAAACGAATTATTTTCTGAATTTATTCTTGCATTTTGCTGCACTCTTAAAGATGCTTCCGTCCTAATATGCTGCAATATTTGTTCCTTTTCTTGGTTAGGCAAGAATGATAGTAGGTCGGTTAGTTGTATTGTCTTCTTCTCTATTATCGGTTGTGAAGTACCAAATAAATCTTCAAAGAATGGTTTATACGTGGTTGATCCATCATTCCAAGTAATCAAATAGTCATATAACAAATCTTTTGTTAATTTGTTCCCTAATAAAAGAGATCTAATGCTTTCAGAATACGTGTAATTATGAAACAGAAGATGTGCTAAGATTTTGATGGATATTTTTTGGAAGATTAAGTCATGAATCGAAATTTTGGATAGAAATTTCATTATATAATAGAGGGCATTATTCCCATGTAATTTGATCAACGATTCACATAGATTCATACCATTAAGAAATAATAGTTTGCTTGTTGTTCGTCTTTTTTGGTCAGAGAAGTATTTTAAATCCGAATTATCCAGCATGTCGGACAATAAAAATACGGTGAGAAGTGATGCGAGATATAACTCCATATACTGTTGCATGATTATAAACTCATTAGACCCGAAATCGTCCACTTTCAAAGGATTGAAAGATAGTACATGATATTGATGAAGTATATTGCAGTTAATCGATAAAATAGAATTTAGAGAATCTAATAAATAAGAACTAATATTAATTGAACTCTTAGAACCACATTCAGACTCTAACTTATCGTCGTTGTCAAAAATAAACAAAGATTTGCAAATTGGTGGAATTGAGGGTAGAATGGTAGTTTCAAACCAAGGAGGTATATGGTAAATATGTTGCTTTGATTTATACCAGTTTTTATCCATGTTATTACTATTTAGGATAATAGATGCCCCATTGCCATTAACACCGTACGAAAATTTGTTCAATAATTGAAATATGTTTCCAATGTTAATAAAGAATTTGGCTAGACAATATTGCACCATATTAAATATTGCAGGCAAACTTTGTGTGCTCTTCAAAGTTCCCAAGGCCTCGTGTAATTTATGGACTGGGTATTTTTTGATATTATTTAATGCTAATGATAGCAAGATAGTTAATCTTGGTTCTTCTAGATAATTTAGATTAGGATGGTCGATTATTTCCATTAAAACTTGGAAGTCTAATAATAGATCTTTAGAGTATTTATCATCTGCAGGCATGGACCCTTGATTAAAAACAAACTTCCATGCCATATAGTTAATTTCCTCCGGGAAATATTGTGGGAACAAGACAACCCTTTTCGAAATTATATATAAAAAGTAGTAAATTGGTGTTCTTGAATTATTTGTAGTTTTTTTATCAGTATTATTATTGTTATTAGAAATGTATTTTGAAATTGTATTTTGAAAGTCAGACACGGTTACTAAAAAGAAATCTAATTCAAATTCGTGAGAAATTAATGTAGATAACTCAACCCATTGATTATTGTTTCCGAAATACCAATCAAAATTGTTTGAGTCACTAAACTTTTCCCAGTTAACCAACCAACTTTTTTGTAGAATTGGACCTAATTGAAAGTCTAAATATGATAATAATTCTTCATTTACATTATCAAATTGTTCTAGGTGTGATAAAACAGTCAAGATACCTGTGTTATAAAAATCATTGGAATTTATTGTAGAATCTTTGGGAGTTGTTGGAGAGTTAGGTAAAGATGATTCGAGAATCTTGTTGATGAGGTTGGCCCAATTTTCTCTGTAATCGCTATTATTTAATAAAACCTGTAAGGGTTTAATGGTTGCAAAATAAGCAAACAATATTGCCACGATATCCAGCCTATTCGTAATTTTATCATTAGATAAAATAGACGTAAATACGTTAATTTTATCAAGCATCTCATTATGTGCTTCAAATTTCCACGAAAATTCAGGTTTGACATATTTAAGAGAATTCAAAACACCATTAATTAAAGGATTTATATTAGAATCTTCCGTGGATGGATCGTCTTTGGAAATCATTTCCAATGAACAGGATATAGTATCAATTAAATCATTTTGGCATTCATCGGACAATTTCTCATAATGCCCCGGTTTAAATATAGACATTGGATTATGAAGAATATATCTTATGCACCTATACTATTATTGTTATTTTCTCTTAACTGTACCCTTTAAAATTATTACTATCTGTTGCAACTGGAATTAGACGCCAACTGAATAACAGAAACAAAAAAAGTCGTGTTAAACTATGGTTTTGTGAGGGTCTTGTTCTCCTAAGTTGACTAAATTAAATGAACAGTATTAAGATCAGATGCTAACAATACACCTCCACTTGGGTTAATTGTCTTTAGGCTTCTCGTTGTTTTTTGTGCCAATTGTTTGTTCGATCCTTTAAAGAAAGAAAATTTTTGATCTTTTTAAGATCTTACGAGAGGAGTTCCCTTTAATAAATAAGTAATAAAGCCCAATGACGATCTCTGAAAAGCACACGAACACGCAAGTAACAGAAGGTTCGTGTACAAATATATATATATATATGTCACTGACAGCTATATAACTATAATCTAACTAGACAGTAAATAGATGAAGGCGCTACTTGTTATTGATATGCAAAATGATTTTTTGCCACCAAATGGGTCGTTGGCAGTTCCGAAGGGGGATGAGATAGTCGAACCTATTATCGAGCTAATGAAAGCTCCTGGATGGGACCAGATCATTGTAACTAGGGATTGGCATCCAAGTAATCATATCTCCTTTGCCAGGGTACATCAGCTACCTGATTTTGCACCATTTACATATGTGAACCCGAATAAGACCGGGACTGAAGCAAGACAAAAAGAGAGTACTTTATGGCCTGTGCATTGTGTTGAAAATACATGGGGAAGCCAACTGGCAGATCCATTGAAGGATTTTGTAGAGCAGACACAAAGTGGCATTCCAACAGTCGACAAAGGGTATCTGTCAGACGTAGAATACTACTCTGCATTCAGTGACATATGGGACCAACACAAGACTGAATTACATCAAATCCTGCGAGACAAAAAAATAACTGAAGTGTATGTTGTTGGACTTGCCTTAGATTTCTGCGTTATAAATACCGCCATCTCGGCATCTGAGAGAGGATACGCTACCAAAATACTACAAAAATACACTAGGGCCATCTATTCAGACCCAGAGCACCGCCATCAACTAGAACAGCAATTGAAAGTCCACAACATAGAAATGCTCTGAACTACCAAAATCTACTTACTTCTTTTCCTGTTTTATTTTTATCATCTATTTTCTATATATGTTGCCTCGTTACGTGTAAGTCGAGTTCTAGAACAAAAAAACACGTTTGAAAAATTTCGAGAATTTTTAGTGGGAAATGCTATTATTTTCCCAGGGTTGCTGCATGGTTTTGAATTTATATATATATAGATTAACTGTGAGACGTTTTGAGGTTCTGTTCACAACGGAGGGCAGGGATCTGTGATTGCTTCATAGAGTTTCAATAAGTAAGAACAGTAACTGAACTATTTCGCTGGTCGATTTTTCCTTTTTTTATCAGTGCACTTGATAAAGACACATCAGGATATCATGAAGGGGCGATTATCCAGCCTATTTATCAAAAGATTTAAGCTAATTGGGCTCACGTTGACCTGTTGGTATATACTGTACACCATTCATTGCAACTCATTACTATTGACATCTCAGTTTTTTAGTAATTCCATAGTGAAGAAGTCATTGTTACCTACGACATTCCATACAGATGATTTGAATTTGAAAAAAATTACGGTATCTTTACAAGATGCAGATGCCCAGGGGGATTTGCGTGCACAACTGATTAAATTGTTTCCGTATAATCCAAGAAACCCAATACCAAAAAGAATCTGGCAAACATGGAAAGTGTCGCCTAATTCGGTAGAGTTTCCAGATGACTATAGGAATTCTCAGAAATATTGGAGTCAATACGCAGACTTTGGGTTTGACTATGAGCTAATACCAGATGACAATTTATTGCCACTATTGGAAAATTTGTATGGCAGCACGCCATTAGTTATTGAAGCATTCAAATTAATGCCCACAGTTATTTTAAAGGCAGATTTCTTCAGATATTTAATATTATACGCTAGGGGTGGGATTTATTCTGATTTGGACACAATGCCCTTAAAACCACTGGAAGATTGGCCATCGGTTGATAAGAAATGGCAACAAAACTTGAAAAAATCCGAATTCTTAATACCTTATAAAGACTCGCCAGTGGGCATGTTGAGCTCATATTATGATGAAAATGATCAACCGGGTTTGACTATCGGCATTGAAGCAGATCCGGATAGAGAAGATTGGAGTGAGTGGTATTCAAGAAGAATCCAATTCTGTCAATGGACGATTCAGGCTAAACCAGGGCATCCTGCATTAAGAGAGCTAATTTTGAATATAACAGCAACTACATTATCTAGTGTTAAAATGCAAGATAATCTATATGGTATAAATTTATCGAAAATGACTGACAATCAACACAAAGACGATTACAATGTTAATTGTAGACACAAGAGACGTCACGATGAAAAGTATAATCATAAAATGTTAAAAACCTTGAAGAACGTTGATGGAACAGATATAATGAATTGGACCGGGCCTGGTGTTTTCACGGATATTATATTTCATTATATGGATAATCTGATCAAGACTAATTCTGGTATTGAGTTATATAATAAAAATTTAAAGGGTTCGGCAGAAGAACTAAATAAATCAACACAAAAGTATTCCAAACTGATTGAAAAGGCATTATTATTCGAAAAGCGTGTACCATGGCAATTTTTCAGTTATATGCAGTCCCCGGTTTATTTTGATGATATTCTTGTTTTACCTATTACAAGCTTTTCTCCAGGTGTTGGGCAAATGGAGGCTAAATCGGCTGAGGATAAAATGGCTTTTGTAGCTCATAGTTTTGGTGGGTCCTGGAAAGAATCTGCAGATTCTAATAAACAAAACTAACATTAATCTGCATTGTATCTATTTATTTCACTTCATTTTATAATATTTTCTCATAGATTAGGGTACATATATATTTGTATAGTTGCATTAACTTCATTTCACTTCTTGATTATATATGCACGGGGGGACCTCTTCAAGGTGTCGAAAGTTCCCTTGTGTCTGGTAGCGCTGGCCTCGTCTAACATCTAAATGAATTCCTTTAAATAAAATAAGTATACAAGAGATGAAGTTCAGGCAATCATGTTGAGACCTCTATATTATTAGCGCACATATGACACAAGATATCCTAGTGTATAATTAAACTGCTAAATTTAAAAAAAAATAAGTAAGTGGCTATAATTGTGTCTTAAAAGTTACGATATTGATTTTCTAGTGTTGCACGGAGAAAAAGATTTCCTAGACTTCATAAATAGTAACCAAAGTCTTTTGACAAATTATCAATTTGTTTCTATTTGATATTCTAAATTGTTAGGATAATTGATAGGTCTTTAATTTTCGCTATTAAGACTATTGATGCTGTAACTCCACACATATAATCGGCTAATGAGTCAGGCTTAAAACAGTTCCCATAACACTTCAATTCAGCATTGCTATTGAATTAATAATTTTTTATCAATTGGTTTTATCTATTAATACCAATTGAACTGAAACATTGCAAATTGAATTGTTCAATTGTTATCTGTGTTGATAATGGTAATGAATAATGAAGATAATTATTCATTACAATTATCGACAAATAATGTTCCTGTCCTTCTACATTTGGTATTAATTGTCAATTCAGCATTATTACTAGATTGGTAGTATTATCAGATAATGGTATTACTTCCTATTCCTACAGTATCATTCTTACTCCTACCTGAGCTATGGTTCTTATATTGGTGAACGCAATTCCCTCTCCTCTAGCAAGTAAGTATTGGCTACAAGAATAGAATGTAAAATAGTGTAATCACTTAAACCCCTAGACATTCTTAATGCTTCTAAATATCATAAAATTTACTATCCGATATAGTGTAACGGCTATCACATCACGCTTTCACCGTGGAGACCGGGGTTCGACTCCCCGTATCGGAGGAATTTGACTCAATTTAACATCTGATGGATGTTAAAAACATTTATTTTTTTTCGAAGCTTTTACTTTATTAATCATTATCGGAAGGGTCTAAGTAGTAGTCATGAGATGATAGATCTGGCAACTGTATCTCTATAATATAGTCTATTAAACCCCTCCCCTTGCTAGATGTACTTTAATACCATAACACTTTCAGCTTAGTCTGAAAATAATCTGAATATCTATAGACTTTATGGCGATTTCTTAGGTTATTTGTTATATAGCATCGGTGTGTCTATTCAATTACTCTCTATACCGCTAATAGTTTTTGATATTTTAAGTTTAACTATGTCTATTAATAAATATTTAATCCTCTATAAACTTTTATCTTATAGCGAGCTTCGTGATAATTAGTGTTATTAAATCTCCTAATATTGACTTACCGGGATGAAACACATATAATGAATATTCAGAAATGTTCGTATAATTTAATATGGAGAAATCCAAATAAAGTTTTATAGTGTATATAACTAAATAAGATTGAGTACTTAATATACTACAATAAATAACAGGGTCCAATAGTAGCATAATAGAAAGAAATCTTACTATGAATGTTGAGACTTAAACAAATGAATAAGACTTAAGTGGAAGCAGATGTAGTAAAACTGCAGGAACACCAAGCATCGACAGGAACTAGTACGCAATGATTAGTCATCATATAATAGGATTGCTAATTAAACGATAACAAAACAAAGTGTTGCAATACTAAGACACATTAGTAATTAGTAATCCAACATTAAACAGAAGAGTATATTAAAGATCCATCAATTGTGCTCACCAATTGGTACATAGACTGATGATCTGGTTATACCTTCTATAGACATCGAACCCACATCTTATGTCATTTATTATATAGAACATATAACCAATCAGCGTATGTATTAACCTTCTACACATACTACTACAATAATAATCATCTTAATTATTCGTTACAATTATCGATATCAACTTTAGGTCTTTAATGGAGAAATTATATATTTACTTTTACGTCTGGGAGTGCTATTGGCTATTTTTTTGGATCATTAACAAAACAATAAATTCAAAGGAGTACAAGTTCAAGATCATAAAATTAGAATATTAATTGATCATAGAACAGCAGATATGATAAAGTACATATTGTCAATAATTGTACTAAATGAGTAAGATGATTATTATTGTAGTAGTATATGTAGAAGGTTAATGTAGGAATGGGAAGTAATACCATTATCTGATAATACTACTAATCTAGTAATGATACTGAGTCGGCAAGTATTATTTAACACATAAGGACAGCAACACCATTAATTGTACAGTACGTTAAAGACATATTAATTGTACTCAACAATTGGTATATAAACTGATGATGTGGTTATATCTTCTATAGACATCGAGCCTACATCTTATGTCATTTATTATATAGAACATATAACCAATCGGCGTATGTATTAACCTTAACCTTACTACTAAATCAATAATCATCTTAATCATTCATTACAATTATCGACATGGCACTCACGGTGGGGGATTATACAAGAAACTCTTCTTTTAACGATGTTTCTGCGCAGGTTCAACCAAACCCTAAAAATACCGTTCTAACTGCAGGCACTGAACAGTTGACAAAGGACATCGAGTACTTCTCGAACATGCTCGACTCTGTCAGAAAAGAAAAGACGGATATAAAAAATAGTGTCAATCAAAACTCTGCTGCTGCCACGGTTAGAAAGGTCATTGAATTAGATGAAACCTTGGAAATGGTACAAGGAAAGATTGCAGAATTGGAAGCTAGATTAGCAGAGGATACGAACCAAGGATCTAAAAAGAACCTACACGAACTGGTCGATGGATATGGAACATACTACATGTTTGCTACACTAACAGTAAAGAACAAAAAGTTCTATAAAAGGGACTCCACTTTTAATTACAAACTCGAAAATACGGATAAGATTCTAAGATTTTTGAATCTTTTTGAACAGTTCCTAAGCAAGTATGAGTTCGACAATGTATTAGATCCGAAAATACAACATATTGATCCTCGTGAAAATGAAATTCTATGCCAGATCATTAAAGAAGGACTTAAGAATAGTCAAGAACTCTTTACCAGCTACGGGTCAGGCGTATTCTCAATAGTTAAGAAACTTCAAACAACATTCAGACATCTGAATAACTTGAATAAGAGAATGCAGGCCTGGGATGCAGTATACATTGATATTTTCTGCAAACGAACTGACCTCCTAGAGCACACTCTAGAGAAACTGATATTAATGGAAAGATGTATGTTTCCCTTAAAAAGAGAAGACTATATCATCGTAGGT